>BSBM01000143.1:4960000-5232500 GCA_027924585.1 Larix kaempferi
CTCATCCAATTCCAATCATAGATGATGCCACGGTCGTTCCTACCCATCTACCTCAAGAAAAACAGAGAAATTTACTAGAGGGGCCCTCAATTTCAACAACATTTGATGAACAAGCACCCCATGGCACTAGTCAAGAAGTAAGACGTAGGTTCTCATTGGGGGATGTTTCAATTCCCACATAAGGTCAACCTCAAAATATGGTAGTGAATGACTTGTTGGGTAGTGGTTATACAAGTGACGAAGTTAGAGAGGCATTGAATGAAGGATTTACAATGGAAGAAGCAAATGTTATGGAGACCGTCCAAGAGAAAGTCCAATTTCCCACATCCAACTAGCAACAAGAGAATGAAAGACAAGAGGCTCCTATTGAAATGTCGGAGCATCCTGGTGATGTTGTACATGCTTCAGTTCCAACACCCTTACCTCCATTAGCAACTGCACGCCGAAGAACTCCGAAACATATACAGGTTGATGAAACTCTCATTAGTTCACTTGAAGGTACGTTATCTAAACATGCTATTGCTTATCAAACTCGACAAATACTTGATAACTTTTTTTATTCTAAATTTGATGGGGACAAGTGCAAATTATTTTTTATCATTATTAAAATCTAGGTCTATGGATGTTGTTAGAAGAACTTTAAGGATAAAGATGACCAAAAAATTAGAACCAAGTTCTCATATTGTTAAAATTTTAGTATATGCATTTAGTACAATTGGAAAGAAATCTCACTCAAAGGATCGCAATGCAGCTCGTCGTGTGTTGTCACAATCAATCATGAACAAAAACACTAGCGCACTTCGTTTTCTTAAACCTACATCCAAAATTATTAATTTGAATGTGAAAACACTTTGTAGGTATTGTGTTAGAAGAGAACAACTTGATACCGATGAAACATATGTTTGGGCCTTCATTGGCAGGTTGCCACACTCTGATATGAAACTCATTGATGCGGTAAAGGGATTAGTGCAAGATTTTTGGCATGACAACACTAGACCTTCTTCCAACCAAAAAGATGTATTAAAATTGAGAAGGGGTTCAAAGGATAGTGAACCACACATTAAACATTTTCTTGATATGACACAAACAAAACTATATGAGACATTTAGGAATGAACATAACGAACTTGACTTGGGCCAAAGATCCTTTGAAAAATGCAAACCATGGTATGTTAAAATAAACACAATTCGTAACACATGTTGTTGTCGATACCACATTGAGTATGGTAACTATTATGACACATATACATATATTTTCCATGTATTGCATAACACTCTTGTGCAGGAATGCTCAGCTACATTACCACTGATGCCATCTAGAGACTTTATTCATAGCATTTTGTGTAGCAGGCCAAACGATTGCACATTTTATCAAAAACCTTTGCATAGATGGGACATGCCCAAAGGTGTGGTGGATTCCAATTATTGGAAAAATGCATACATGTGACCGATGAGCATGAACTTGGGAGGCAGGAGGTGAACTTGCAGTCATTCAAATATGTCACGTATGATATTGATGGAGGGAACGAAAGAAAAAAAATACAATTGGTCACTTCTCAGGTTGGTAATGAGCTAGTGGATACTATTTTTTCTTCAAATTGCAATTTCATATGTAACAATATATTGATATATGTCTTTATTTTTTATCTACCAAGTACGGGTTTGTGACTTCATGGAGGAATTATTTGAAAATACACAACAGTATGTAAAGCATGTGCATGTGGCTCGTTGGCAAGATGAGCACTTTATAATGTACAGGGATACATTTTCTATTGGGACTATTCTGTCAGTGATTGATTTTGCGGAAAACTACACTCTTCAATCGCAAAATGAGATTTAGAGTCAATACTATCACTCAGACCAGGTCATCCTAATGGTCCATATCACGTATATACATGGGGAAGATAGTATTGAAGACAACAGGGTTATATTGAAGGAGTATCACTTCTACATAAGTGATGACAGGTGTCACGACTTGGATTTTGTACAACACAACTTTCAAATGTTCTACAATCACTTGAAGGATAGCAATATACAGATGGAACAACATTGGATTTGGTTTGACGGTTGTGTAGGGCAATTCAAAAATGTCTGTTTCTTCCAATGGTTGTGTATGCTCCACAAAAGGCACAAGGTGCCACAAATTTGGAACTATTTTGAGACCGTACATGGAAAATGTGAACATGATGGAGCAGGTGCGTGCATAAAGACTGCATTACGTAGGCAAGAAATGAAGTTCACAGATGGACCTATCATCCGAGATGCAAAAACCATCGTTGAATGGTGTGCTTTAGTCATGGGGGAGGGATCAAGAAGGCAGGAAGATCACTCAATTAGGAAAGCACATGTACATATATATTTTTGGGAGGTGGTGGATGTAGATCGATCACAGCTATATGAGTGAAAAACCATCCAAGGAACTCGTGCATTTTATTCAGTTAGAAAATTGGACAATGCTATACTTGAAATGTGGACAAGGAAACTGTCATGTTTTTGTTCTCCATGCAGTAGTGGTGAATGGGATGAATGTGAATCCATGGATTGGGTTGATAGATGGGACCGTGAATCACTCCCCATTGGTCGATGGATAGCTACAGAATTATCCCAGTTGGAGGAGGACCAATCAAGTATTTCACCAGACTATGACCACATATCAGATCTTGTACAACCAGAACATCGAGATAGTGCTAGGGGTGCCCCTCTCCGCTGGTCCCATGGCCCAGGTTCCAACTTGTAGGTCCATTTTGGAAACTAGGGTTTTTATCAGTAAGGGAGTGAGCACTTTTTGCACATGGGGGTCAACTTTGCAAAATCGTCGACTGGGGACTCATGGCTAGCGTTCCCAGCTGGAACCTTCCTAGACACACTTGCAGGACTCCCCAGAACCCGGTTTTGTTGCACGGTTGGAATTCTATGGCCCCGGTAGGTATCCAACATGTGTCCTTGAATTCCATTAGGATGTGAGATGGAACGAGCCATATAATGACGATTGTGGTTCGGATCGACAAATCGTCAACTCCGTTGGATTCAGGACATCGGGATAGTGCTCGAGGTGCCCCTCTCCACCGGTCCCATGACCCAGGTGTCAACTTGTAGGTCCATTTTGGAAACTAGGGTTTTTCTCAGTAAGGGAGTGTGCAATTTTTGCACATGGGGGTCAAATTTGCAAAATCGTCGACTAGGGACTTATGGCTAGTGTTTCCCGTTGGAAACTTCCTAGACACACTTGCAGGACTTCCCGGAACCCGGTTTTGTTGCACGATTGGAATTCTATGGGCCCGGTAGGTATCCAACAGGTGTCCCTGAAGGCCTTTTGGATGCGAGATGGAATGAGCCATAGAATGACAACCGTGGCTCGGATTGACAAACCGTTGAATCCATTGAATTCAGGACATCGGGATAGTGCTAGAGGTGCCCCTCTCCACCAGTCCCATGGCCCAGGTGTCAACTTGTAGGGTTTTGCTTAGTAAGGGAGTGTGCAATTTTGCATATGGGGGTCAACTTTGAATTTTATTATTATTTTGATTCTAGAACTAGACATTCAAAGAGTGGCAATCAAACCTACCACACTGCTCCCTTGGTAGATTTCTATGTCCTTAGTGTGCCACGTCATTTAAAAACTCCTTAGTGTTCCATTATATTTGGATTTTGAGTAATTCATGTCATTTTTAAGAATTCAAAGTTCCAAATAAAAATAGAGGCAATGTTTCATCAATGATATCCCTATGATCCTTGCTAGCTTTGTTAGATCAAAGTCACCATGAAACTTTGCCATCAAGTTACTGGGGAACTAGAATACTTTCCAAATCACAATGAACAACCATTACATCATCATTTGTATCAATCTAGAACATTCAATTTTAAATACATTTTCATATGAGGATAATCCATCCTTTTTACAAACATAGGAGCATGAACATCTTATTTTCCTTCATCAAAACAACATTATCAAGGAATATCATTAAACTAGTGAGGTATTTCATTTTCCATGGATTTTGTATGACTATTTTTGCATTATGACAAGTGGAAAATGGACATATGAAAGAGGTAAAGCACAAACCAGGGTCTTACATACTAGGGTTTTGTAAGGATAGGGTTTATATCTTCAACGATTTTATGAGAGTGAATTCATGACCAGCTATTGGTTAGCATATTGGAACAAACAAGGGTATATTGTTACATATATTTGACCATAAGTACATGAAGGCCCAATGAATTTTATTACACTTTATTTATGCATTCCTTTCCATTGTACTTGATACTTTGCCATTGTTTTTATCATGCTAGTGTAGGCACACTTCAACCGAACTTCATAGATGTTCATGTACGTATTGTTTGATGAAATACGATAGCATTGATGAAATGTGTAGCATCTATTAGACTTCCTCTTAGTTTCTGAAAATGTCATAGGATTACATTGATGATATGCATAGCATGTTACTATTATGACAAAGGTTATTCAAACATATTTTGACTTATTTTGTTAAATTTTGTTTTTTCCTTGCAACATATTTTCCTTGCAACCATAATCCTGATCAATGGGTATGAACCCTTGGAGTTGAAAAAAAACACAATTTTAAATTAGATATCAAATTAGCATGCATGTGCTAAGTTCATTGAACCGTTGAAAGATATTATTAGTTTTTTCCATTAAGATAATGTTTTCATAACACAATGGTGAGATGTTACTTGATCAATGCAGTAAATGTAAGAGAATAAGTATTGCTTAAAATGTAATTATATAAATTTCAATAGCATAATTTATCAATTTGTGGAAGAGATAAATCATCACAAGCACAAGTGGAAACTCAAGAGAAAATATGGAATATATTGTATCATGCATTGATAGCAGAATCTTTGTAATACAAAATATGACAAAGTAGTCGGCCCCCTCAAATGGCTTGTTAATGTACATGTATCCCTAAGTACAACAATGTGTACATGTATGTCAAAATACATATATACAAGACTATGCAACATCAAAAATCAATCTTTCGCTTGTTTTCCCCGACTTTTCTCTATCGACCATCTCCTTGGGATCGCTCTGCATCTCAGGAGTCTACAAAAAAAAGATCATTATTTTTATCAAATAACTGCAATAATACCCTACCATTAACAAACTTAAAAAAATAACTTATGGCCAAATTATTTATGACAAACACTCACCAAATCCTCATGGGGTATAGATGTGAGCGGTGTGCTCATGGAAGGCCTCTCTATAGCTGTGCTCTGCAAATAAAAGATCATATCTTAATTAATTCAACAATTCAACATTGATCAACATGTTTGGGTAAATTGAATAAAAAAACTTGGTCATTAATGAACATCTCACCACAAGAGGAGACCCGGTCAGCACCATGGATTGAGCAGAGGGGCCGGGCACTTCTACCGCTAATGGCTACAATCACCAAATGGGGAAATAGTTAGACATGCATGAATAAACGATATAGTAACATGGTTAAATACTATGCATTTTTATTGTTGAAATAGTTACCTCTGTATGACTTGTGGCTATTGTAGATGCGACACTAATTGCAGCATCAATGACCCTTGATAGGTGAGGGGTCGATGGATCTCTCATGTGTCTTCTATAGAGGACATCCACACCCTTTCTAGGAGTGGAGACTCTCTTATACACTTGTCCTTTTTTCACATTTGGACTACGAGGAGATCCAACTGCTGACAGTCTCATACAAATAGAGGCTGGTGGCTACAGTCACCAATACTGACGTAGTTAGAAATGCATTGGTTAATGAAATAGCATGTATTAACAAACTAACAATGATGAAATACATACCGATGTACTATATACTTCAAATAAATCCAAGAAACTATCTACCACCCATTGTGTATCTACGGGCATGGTATTGTTTGTATTCCCACCAGGGGGGAGCTCACTAAATGAAATCATTTCCCTCTGATGGGGATCTACAACCTACAATTTAGAAAATTGTAAATATTAGATCATGTAGCATTAATTAAGTAACACGTGATAACAAACTAACATGTATTAAAATAATTTCATGTTGAAATAGCTACCTCAGCGTGAGATGTTGTCGCTAAAGGTATGACAACATATTGTAACTCAGAAGGTTTTGCTGCATGAGCCTCTTGCCCCTCATGCCCTTCTTGTAGCAACTACAAGTTTTAAAATCATTAAAAATATTAACAATCTATATATGTGTATAGTAAGGAAAAATAATTTACAAATGACTCTAAGATGTTAACCATTTACTCATGTATTAAAATAATGTCACGTTGAAATAATTACCTCAGCATGAGATGTTGTCGTTGAAGGTATGGCAACATCTTGTAACTCAGAAGGTTTTGTTGCATGAGCCTCTTGCCCCTCATGCCCTTCTTGTAGCAACTACAAGTTTTAAAATCATTAAAAATATTAGTGATCTATATATATATAGTAAGGAAAAATAATTTACAAATGACACTAAATTGTTAACTGGATTTACTCATGTATTAAAATAATGTCATGTTGAAATAGTTACCTCGGCGTGAGTTGTTGTCATTGAAAGTATGACAACATATTCTACATTGGACGGTGCTGGTGCATGAGCCTCTAGACTATGCTCTGCATCATCAGTGGAAAGGTCGACAAACTCATGCCCTTCTTGTAGCAACTACAAGTTTTAAAATCATTAAAAATATTAGCAATCTATATATGTGTATAGTAAAGAAAAATAATTTACAAATGACACTAAATTGTTAGCCACTTACTTACCTGTGTAAAATACCCAGTAAAGGTATCATCTATTTGGACAGGACCAAAGCAAGGATGGCCGCATACTGTGCATGGGTGGGGCTTTTTGTTGTGCTCATGAGGTGCAGGTCTAGTGCCACTACTAGATGCTCTTGGACCACTGGAAGGTGGCGGCTCTTCCCCACAAGGAGGTGGTGGATCTACCCCACCGACAGGTGGTGGCTCTACTCCAACCATAAATGGTGGCTCTGATGTCTCTTCCTAGTATGTACCTTGAAGATGTGTGCTATGGCGAACAACCACTTGTGCCAACAGTAGGAAGGACTCCTATGTCTTTGGGACCAACTGATGTGCAGGCGGCACATCTAGCCTGGGTAACTGCCTATGAGGTGGAACTACAGGGCGATTGGGATCTATGTGCCTCACATTGGGATGTTGCTGAGGCATCCCCATCCCAAGGCCCTGGGACTCCAAGATATCAAAATAGTTAACATGCTTCCCCAAAACAAATTCTATGTACATCTTTCTCAGAAAACATAGAGGCATTTCCCTGTTGTTGTGCGGTGGTACATCAAACACCATGTACCATTGGTCCATCCAATTATCTATGAATGGTTGATATGTACACCACTTGATAGAAATCTGCCTTTTGTTTTCATTCGGGATTTCACCCATCTGTGGATCTCTAAAGAGGGAAAACATATGTTGTTTTGTTATTTTCAACTTCTTAACTTCTTTGTAGCTAATTCCATCCTCATATTATTGCCTCTTTCTTTCTCTGAATGTAGCAATATCTTGTAGTGCACCATTAGACCTACTAAAGGTCTCTATCATTGCATCCAAATTGGATGAAAGCATGCGATGCCTATCATCAACAAGTGTTATTGAGGCTCGAATTTCTATGAGCCTCTAAATTTATCTTTGGATGTCTGAATGTGCATCCATGGTCGTCATTGAAATCAATAAATAAATAAAAAATCATTAGAAACGTATACATGTGCTATAATGACATCTCTCAAAAATGAAAAATGTACAAACTTTGTGCAAGAACGAATACATTACAAACATAAATATCATCTCAAAATACTATAATAACAACTACATGTAAACCAAAGTGGAAGGTGAGGATCATGCGGGTATAAAGACCATGCGGGCATAAAGACCATGATGATGTGGAAAATATATGTATTATTGGTTAAGGATAACATGGAAATAAAAATATCATTTGACTTATTTGAATTGATAATAAAAAAAAGACAAGTCGTCCTCCTAAATACATTGACAGGAGAAGTATAAATGAAGAACAAGATGGTTGTGTTTTTTGTGTGGTGAGTGTGGAGAATTCAGGAGATAGAGGAGAGCTCTGATCTCGAAGGTCAGGAAGATGAGGACATTTTTTGGTGAAGGAGCAACAACAGGTGGAGAAGCAAAACAATCTCTCTTTCTATCTTTTATTCTGGGTTAAACTGAGGCATCCTTTTGATGGACAAAATGAAGACATGATGGTAGAATGATGAAGAGATGACTAATGATATGGGAAGAATGTTGTGATGTGCATATGGACAGTGTAAAGTGTATGAATGGACATATGGTAGCATATTGATATGACATGAATAATGATGACATAATGAAGATGTGATTTGATTGGTGATATTTGTTGATGGACATAATGAATTTATATTGAATAATGAGTGCTTGATGAGAATGATGAAGTGCTTTGGAAACAAACAAGGGCTTCTGGTTGATGATGTATGTAATCTGCAGACTTAAGAAGAGTCTGAAATATCATTTGTAAATCTATGGTTGTTGGGGTGTTGGTGCATCCCAATCAGTTGCAGCTGACATAATTATCTTTTGGTTGGTGCCACTTTGGGTTGTAGCCCATTCTGTAGATTAAAGTCTCCAATTATAAAAAGTTTACAAAGCTTATATCTTGTCTCTTGTAATGTGTCTTGCTTAATGAATGACATGTGATATAGTTTATTGATGAATATGATATTGAAGTGAATTTGTAATTAATGATATAAGATTTGAAAGAAGAAGTTGAAATTGTTAATAAGTGCAAGCTCACTGATTCACCCCCCCCTCTCAGTGAGCCATTGTGTCTAACATCTTGGTGGTGAAGGAGGTCAACAAATATATGGTAGTTCATCTTAGCAACAAAGCAAGTGGTGTGTCTGCAAAGGAGGGGAACCTAGTCCCTTGGGGTTTGGGGGATGATGTAAAATACATCATGCTATTGGGTTGGATTCACAAGCATTGGTTGGACATTTTTAGGGTAAAAGAATGTGTGGGAAAAAAACATAGGGTTTGGTTGAGTCAAGTCTAGAAACCAAGCCTAGGTTATAGTCCATAGTTCCTCCTCCTAGCCAAATGGTAGATGGTTTTTTTTTTCCAATTTGCAATAGATGTGGAAAAAATATTGGTGTTGGGATTCAATTTCCAATTTCCATTTTAGTTTTTTTTCAAATCCCTTATTGCTTGGGTGGATGTAAATTTCATTAAGGGGATTGATAGTAGGGAGGAATTAACATATGTTAAATAAAAAAATTTAAAATTTTTAGTTTTGGAATTTCAATTAAAAATATTTTTAAATTAGGGAAACATAAAAATTTATATTTTTAATGATGAAATGAGGCAAGAATTTGGATGCTTACCTTTCCAATCCTCCTTGCAAGATGAAATCTCCCTTGTTGAGCTTCGAATTTGGTCTCCCTTCACTTCTCCAATGGGTTTTTCCAAGCTGCAATCGCTCGAGCGTTCTGGTTTTGAGTGGGTAAACAGTGCCGCAGTCCGCGGACTGTTTATTTTTTTTGGTGATATTAACCAAAACGCGCACGCATTATAGTGATACATAACGCATGCGCATTATGTATCACTATAACACGCGTGCATTTTGGAAGCCTATCCTACATGTTAATTGACATGGCAGAGTCAGAGTCCGCCCATGCCTAGTTCTAAGTAATGCGTGCGCGTTTTCAATTTACTAAATTCTAGCGCATTTTGCGAATGCATGATTGCACCTAAAGGGCCCCTCAACTTTGTGCGAGGGCCCTGAAAAGAGATTTGTTCCATGCTTAATGATAATGTACATTTATATTTCCCACTACTTGCAAATGCACACCAATGTGTTTTGATAGATGTGGAGCACCGTACGTTTTTTATAATAAAAAAATATTTTTTAGTTTCTAGTCGATGCTCTTAGTTTCACACACACTGGTGCATCTGTTTCCTCATCATGCACTACCAATTTTATCAAGAAAAAAATTATATATTTTTTCTAAAATTACATCAAGCTCTGTTGTATTTGGCACTAGTGCTTTTTTACTGATGTGCACCGATGTGTGTGTTATGTTGGCACACCTGTGTGTCTGGATAGATGTGGAGCACCATACATTTTTTACAATTAAAATTTTTGTTTATTTGGATTTTGGTCTATGTTTTTTACTTCAACACGTTCCAGTACATCTATTCCCACATCACTAAGTGATTTGACGAGAAAATACACACACACACACACAGAGCTATATTGTTGTCAATGCGCATAGTGTGGCACATGGGCTAGTCGATGCTCTTATGATTTTGATGCATCGGTGCGGCTTTTCTTAAAATGCACCAGTGTGTGTTTTATGTTTTAGTGCACCGATTGAAAACCTCTGCTAAAACCTTTTCTTGCTTGTCTCTTCTATAAATAGAAGAATGGGTTATTTTTGTGAAAGGTTCGCAAAAGCTCCACTAGAAGATGTTTCCCTTGTAGTGCAATGACGACTCAGCAAAGTCTTATTTACAAACTCTTGCAAAAACAAATATTTAGGCAAGTTTTCATTAGCATGCTGACTATTGAAACAACTTTATTATTGTTATTTCTTTCTTTTATATATATATATATATATATATATATATATATATATATTAACATAAAACAATGGAAAAAAAAACATTTTACATCACTGGATTAGTCAGGCCAAGTGATGCTTTTTTGCCTTCATTCAAACCGTTATAAAATCAATGTATACATCTGATTATAACAACGCAGTTTCCAATTGATGACATGTTATATTGAACAAAATTTTCTTTAAAAAAACATATTCTAGTGGGCACACTCTACAATGCACAGTGCACGAAGAAGATGGCAAGATCAACTGCACTTTGCCAAGGGAGCTCCTCCAACAATTCTTCCTATAATGTGTTCAAATACCATTTGAAGAATTAAAAAAAAACATTTCTGAACAACTTTCCTACTATGACAATTCTCCACGAATGGAACTTTTGCAATTACACTGGAAAACCTCATCATTGATATAAAAAAAAATTAACATGCTTTCATAACTATATGTAATTCATTTACATTGCACAAGTATCAAAAGCATAAATCTACATTACAATACATGTTCATTTTTTCCCTTGCAAAACTATATTTCTAATCAACTTTTCTATGCTTGGTTTTGGATGTACCACTTACCACTTTAGAAGAAACTAGATTTGAAAAAACAAATCTTAAGTAGAAAAATAGTACAAATTGATATAAACTGATTGTTTTTGCAATGCATTGCTACAATTATAATCACGTGTATTAGATAATATATACTTAACTTTGTTATCTTGCTAAATCATTTGGCAGGATTGATGTATACTTTTGCTATAAATTGTTTTTCTTTTTGGGATCATAGCACTTAGTTCGTCTTGGATTAAACTATTTTATAGTTGAGATATTCTACAGTTATAAATATTGAATGTATATGCATTATTTATATATTTCTTTAACTTAGATCGAGTTTTTATTCAATATCCCTTGCAATATCATGTAAAAGAAGGTTCTCTCTAGAAGTTGAAAACAATTTTGGTGATATTAGTGTTTTTCATATTTGTGAAAAACATCCTCCCATATATATAACATCCATAACCCATCCCAAGCATGCTCGTATTAGGTTGCTACACTGTTCACCTATCTTTGATATCATTTTGCAATTGACATACTAAACACTAAGGTACACTTCTAGGAACCCCATTAAAATACTATATGAGTCTTGATCAATGATTGGTTTAACTAACTAATTTATATATGCAATTAAGAATGTCACTTTCTAGATTTTTCTTGATGAAATATATTCTCATCGGAAAAATGACCATTTTTTTCTTTCTAAGGAAGCAAAACCATGACATCGGTTAGTAAAAGATGCAACAATATTGGAATCTATTTTGATCTCATGCTTCTTTGTATTTTTTCTACAAATATTGTAAGGAGTATTTTTGTTAGAATGGATTTGACAAATATTTTTTTTTAACCATGAGAACTTAGCAACCTCCCAAGAGTATATGCAACAACCCGCAAACCACATATACCAATAACTCATAGTTCATCCTAGGATGAGATTTCACATCAAGGGGATGCCTACCCTTTCAGCTTCACTATGATGGGTATATATGTGCAGCTCTACCCCCCGTTAGAATTGAACATGTGACCTCCCCATAGATAACACATGTTCTTAACCATTGGATAGACTCATGTGCACTAGATTTGACAAATATTACTAATAACTATAGATGCTTGTTACTAGTCATTTTTCTACTTGGATGAATCTATTTTTGTGAAAGGTTCGCAAAAACCTCTACTAGAAGATGTTTTCCTTGTAGTGCAATGACGATTATGCAAAGTCTTATTTAAAAAGTCTTGAAAAAACAAATATTTATGCAATTTTTCATTAGCATGCTTACTATTGAAACAACTTTATTATTGTTATTTCTTTCTTTTATATTTTTTACTTTTTTAACATAAAACAAAGGCAATTTTTTTTTTACATCACTGGATTACTCAGTACAAGTGATGTTTTTTTACCTCCATTCAAACCTTTATAAAATGAATGCATACATCTCATTATAACAATGGAGTTTCCAATTAATGACATACAATATTGTACAAAATTTTCTTACAAAACAACATATTCATTTGGGCACACTCTACAATGCGAAGTGCACAAAGAAGATGGCAAGATCAACTACACTTTTCCAAGGGAGCTCCTCCAACCATTCTTCCTGTAATGTGTTCAAATATCATTTGAAGAATTTTAAAAAAATAAATTATGAATAACTTTCCTACTACGACGATTCTCCATGAATGGAACTTTTGCAATTACAATGGACAACCTCATCGTTGATATGAAAAAAATTTAACATGCTTTCATAACTATATGTAAGTCATTTACATTGCACAAGTATGAAAAGCATAAATCTACATTACAATATATGTTCATTTTTTCTCTTGCAAAACTATATTTCTAATCAACTTTTCTATGCTTGTCTTTGGACGTACCACTTACCATTTTAGAACAAACTAGATTTGCAAAAAAAAATATTGAGGAAAAAAAATAGTACAAATTGATATAAACTATTTTATTTTTTATTTTTTTGGCAATGCATTGCTACAATTAGATAATATATACTTAACTATGTTATCTTGCTAAATCATTTTGGCAAGCTTGATGTATACATTTTCTATAAATTGCTTTTCTTTTTGGATCATATCACTTAGTTCATCTTGAGATATTCTACAGTTATAAATATTAAATGTATATGCACTATTTATATATTTCTTTAACTTAGATCCAGTTTTTGTTCCATATCCCTTGCAATATCATGTAAAAGAAGGCTCTCTCTAGAAGTTGAAAACAATTTTGGTTGTTAATGTTTTCCATATTTGTGAAAAACATACATATAGCAGCCATAACCCATCCCAAGCATGCTCCTGTTAGGTTGCTACATTGTTTACCTATTATTGATGTCATTTTACAATTGACATACTAAATACTAAGGTGCACTTCTAGGAACCCCACTAAAAGACTATATGAGTCTTGATTAATGATTGGTTTAACTAACTAATCTACATATGCAATTAATAATGTCACTTTCTAGGTTTTTCTTGATGAAATATATTCTCATTGGCAAAATGACAATTTTTTTCTTTCTAAGGAAGCAAAAGCATCACATTGGTTTGTAAAAGATGCAACAATATTGGAATCTATTTTGATCTCATTGTTCTTTGTATTTTTGCTACAAATATTGTAAGGATGTATTTATGCTAGAATGGAATTGACAAATATTTTTTTTTAACCATGTGAACTTAGTAGCCTCCCAAGAGTATATGCAACAACCCTCAAGCTACATAGGCAAGCCTAGGCTGAGATTTCACATCAAGGATGCCTACCCTTTCAGCTTCACTATGACGGGTAAATATGTGCAACTCTACCCCCCACCGGAATTGAACATGTGACCTCCCTAGAGATAACACATGTTCCTAACCATTGGGTTGACTCAGGTGCACCAGATTTGGAAAATATTATTAATAACTATAGATGCTTATTGCTGGTCATTTTTCGACTTAGATGAATCTAGAATAGGTAGTGCCACATGTATCTTCTATGGAGGCAATGGTTGGTATCAAAATCAGATTCCAAACAAAGACATTTACTTATTGAAATGTGGATGGTGAAATTATAGTTATGTTGCACAAGGTGTAATGATGAATCCCATTGTTTATTTCTCTTATACTAGATTAAAAGGCCATGTATTAAAGTTTGATTTACCATTTCTATCTAACCATCTAGTTGTTAGTGGAAGACGACGAAATAATTTATTTTAAAGCTAGAAATTTTCGCAATGTTTTGCAAAATTGATGTAGCATTATAATCCCTATGTAACACAATTATTAGTGGTAAATTAAATAATGCCTATAATTATATGAATACTACTTCTACTATCGATTGTTTGATGACCTTTTTGTTGCATGGTATAAAAATTGTCATTTTAGACAATATGCATATGATGGAAAATATGCACCCATTGTTATGTAATATCATGATGTATCTATGGATGAAGTCCATGGAGATGGCTTCCCATGGTCTCGAAGAGTTGGCAATGGCTGACATAGTCCTAGCTTACTATTTTCCAAACTTGCTTGATTATATAAGGAGCACAACAAATGTAATCTTCCACTTGTTTCTGCATCGTACCATTCCCATTTCTTGCATTATAGAACAATATTTCAGCTCGGCTTCAATAGCGTGTTTGTCTTCTATGGAACCATTAAAAATAAATTAATCTACAAACTCAACCCCTGGTCCAAACTCTCCTCCTTGAATGAATTTGAGCCCTTCAAAGCGCTCGTACTTGAACACTACACGAAGTATGTATAGCTCTGGCTTTTCTTTCTTTCTTTCTTTCTCAATAGTTGAACCTTGATGCCATTACTCTAGCCATGGCCTTATAATACACTATGTTAATAAGCTTAAAATTCATTATCAGTAGTCTAACCACATATTTAGTAGTTTAACATAAATGTGTTTTCTTTCTCATTAAATCAGCCCCGGAGCCTTTGCTTAATTCATCAGTTTATTAGTTAACCTCTATTTATCAGTGAACCTTTCAACAGTTTAATCGATTTGTTTAGCAATTTAACCACCATGTCTTTCCTTAATCCATCTCTTTAGCGGTTTGACGATTGTTTTTTGTTAGTTCACTTTACCTATATTATCTTATTTGGTAAAAAACACATGTCTTTTCTCCCGCATTAGTTTAACCAGCCTCAGCTAGGGAATTTACTTCTTCATTTGTTTAGTCGACCTTCTTACTTCTCAGTGGTTTAATCCTCATCCTCATTTAACCGACCCCCGCCATGTAAATCAGTGTCTCCATAGTTTCATTGGTGGGCTTATTACATTTAAATTTGGAATTTAGATAATCGAATCTCAAAAGTAACATATTTCTTACCAGTGCATATTATTACAGTATTAGGGGTTTAAATTTTTATTCTCTTTAAAGTAGAAGGAATTAAGGATTTCAGAAATAAGATTCACATCCACATTTTTACAAGATCCTTATTACGCTATAAGGCGTCTTATTTGAACTCCGGGTGTGCAGTAGGGGGAGCAGAATTTATAAAAAAAAAAAATTTAACGGTTCAGATTGATAATACTATGGATATTCTTTGTCTGGTTCATGATCGGAGCATTGAAATTTAATGAAATAACTCATGTGCATGTTTAAATCCAACCATCACTAATAATTTTTTTTTAAAATAAGGTTATTACAGATGGCTAGCAGTTTCAATAAATGTTGCCACTCCACGGATGGCTGGTTATACTCTCCATCAACCACTGACACACAGGTAGTGACGTAAGCGGTAAGAACTGCTTGTAACAGCCACAGTGATGGCCACGAAACGATTAGTGTACTATATCTCTCCATGCTCGAGAGATCGGTGTGGTTTAGGGTACTGTATCGATGCCGCGATGCATGTGAAGTCCACATCATGTGTCCCTGCTCATCAATACAGTACTTCTGATGATCACAAAGGAGAGATTGCAGATATAACCCAGACCGTATCAACAGAGAATGGATACAGCAACAGCTCATGGAACACAACGCTCTGCTTTTCAGAGGATTCCCTGTCATATCGGCCGCAGATTTCATCTCATTTGTGGAAGCGTTTGGATGGGAAGAGGAGCGAGATATGGGTTTTTCTCCCAGAAGTAAGGTGGAGGACAGAGTCTTCACTGGTAACGAGGCTCCCCTGAGTCAATAGTTAGAGTTACACCATGAAATGGCTTGGGTAAGCTGTGGCCCATTTTCGTTTATTTCAGATTTAACTTGAGAGGTGTGTTCGTCTAATTTTTCATATGCTGGTAGTAGTTATTGAAGTTGAAGCCTGTCTTATCGAACTTGAAACCTATGTCCAACGGATTCTTCATATTATACAATTTAATTCTCATCCAACATCCAACATGATTGATGTGGTTTTTATTATTTAATTAAGCTTTTAATGTGTCATATTCGATATTTTGAATTTATTAGTTTTAAAAAGTTTTGTGTAATTTAATGTTTAAACTTAACTTGTGGTTGTGGTTAATGAAGACAGATATGTAACAAGTCAAGTATCACAAATAACAATAACTTATCTATCATATAACATAACAGTGGACTTCAGATCTGTGTTTTTCGCGTTTCCATTTTATTGTGATCTCTGTTGGTCGTGTTTCCATTTTATTGTGTCTGACTGTGAGATCTGCGCCAGTGAATTCCCTATCCTTATTAACCTTATGAATGTCTACAGCAAATTCCCCCCCTTTCCTGTTATTCAACTTGAAAATCCATTGTATTGTTACTGAACCTGAAACCCATGTCCATTGAATTATCAACCAACAGGTGGAGCACATTAATGATTTTGGTTAGCCAGAGTAGTGGATATTTAAAAAGTCATGATCATCGGTAATTTTGTATTCAGTGAGCCTCGGTTGTTATTTGTTAATTGTATGTTTTCAGTTTTAAAGTAAATCTTCAGATTTATGTTAGCTCTAATTTATTTTGTATTTGGTTTCAGAGCTGGCTTCAGCAACTCTATTATGTGTTTCAATACATTAATCTTCGCTATAGCAATTATATTTGAAGTACATTAATCTCTTCGGGCACATAAAGATGCGAAAGTATATTGTTAAAACTGTTAAAAAGGTTGTTATTCAAATATTTAAGAATATAATGATAGCTTAATTCGCCCTTGAATAATAGTAATTAAGTTGCAGTAATTATGATCCATATTTGTATTGCTCATGGATCTTTTCATTCTTTGTATTTACAAAAAATAAAAAATGATTATTCATTTTCCATTATTTTAAACTGTAGTAATTATGATCCATATTTGTATTGCTGGTGGATATTTTCATTCTTTGTATGTACAAAAAATAAAAAATGATTATTCATTTTCCATTCTTTAAAATTGTTCGAAGGGTTTTTCACAATCCATCTCATTCTCCAAAATGCTCATAAAATGAAAACAACCAAATACTTAACTTGAATCAAATATAATAATAAATTCTTCTATTGGATACTTGAGCTTTTATAAAGTAAAGCTTTTATAGAGTAATGACAATGATAAAGATTACAAATGAATTATTTACTCAAGCCATATTTATAAAGTAACTATTAATTCTTTTGTTTATTCCATTCTTTTTCTATTTTTCGAAATTGATAAATTCACTTTCGGACATCAAAATTCAATTCATGCCTTTTCAAGGCACTAAGTTACAAGTTAAACCTAGACTCTCATTTTGATAATATTTTTAGAAATTCATAAATTCATCTTGAGACATCAAAATTCAATTTAGGCTTTTCTAGGAACTAAGTTATAAATTAAGTTAAACCCATACTCTCAATTTGTTGTAAGGGTGAAAAAGAGATAATTTATTTTAAAATAATACAAAGTAATATGTGTAAATTCATCTTGAGACATCAAAATTCACTTTCGACGTAACAATGATGAACAATGCCAGGAAGACACCACCAAGGGCTACAGCAGGATGAAAACCAAAGAAAAAAACACCCAGGAAATAAGAATGAATAAAACACGTGACGTGGTGAACACGGGGTGGTAGAGGACGAAGACACATGGCAAATGCGGAGTGGATGGAGTGATGACGATTCGGTAACCATGCCCACAAACCTTCCTTCGGAAAAGAAATGCCTTCGGCGTAATTAATACATGATAAACCGTAGGTAATTGATTTGTAATGGCATTATATTATGTAACTAGCAAGCCATATTAATAATTAATATGGCTTATATACACTGAGCAGCGTATATCAACCATGGCCACACATTTAAATGCGGTTTATATACGTCGATCGGCGTATATAAGCCATATTAATTATTAATATGGCTTGCTAGTTTACGACCGAGAGGTTTGGTTAATAATAATTAATTAATTATAATAATAATAACTTCTATTATTATTATTTTGATATTTGTTATTTTATAATAATAATAATAATTAAAAAAAAATATTATTGTGTACACATATTTTGACTATGGTTGACAATGGTTGACTTTGGTTATGGTAGACAATGAATAACCATAGGCAACAATGGTCAACCATAGTCAACCATGATCAACCAAAGTGAAGCATAGTCAAGTATAGTCAAATAAAGTAAACCATAATCGACCATCATAAATCATGGTTAACTAAAGTAAACCATGGTTAACCAGAGTCAAACAAAGTCAACCATGGTCAACCAAAGTTTACCACAGTCAACCATGGTAAACTATGGCTGACCATGGTTGACTAACTATGGCTGAACATGGTTGACTTTTGCTGGTAATGGTTGACTTTGGTTGACCATGGTTGACTTTCTTTAACCATGGTTGACTTTGATTGACCATGGTTGACTTTGGGTGACCATGCTTGACTTTTGTTGAATTTTGGTTGACCATGGTTGACTTTGGTTGAACATGGTTGATTTTGGTTAACCATGGTTGATTTTCATTTACTATGGTTGGATTTGCTTGACCATGGTTGACTATGGTTGAGTTTGGTTTTCTATGGTTGAGTTTGGTTTTCTATGGTTGAATTTGGTTGACTTTAGTTGACCATGGTTAAATTTGGTTGTCTACAGTTGACTTTGGTTAACTTTGGTTCACGATGGTTCATGGTGGTTCACGATGGTTCATGGTTCATTAATGATGGTTGAACATGGTTATATCCATAGCCGATTATGGTTGGTTATGGTTGTTCATGGATGAGCATGGTTGTTTGTGGTTGACTGTACGTTGGTTATGCTAAGT
This sequence comes from Larix kaempferi, assembly GCA_027924585.1. Classification (NCBI taxonomy): domain Eukaryota; kingdom Viridiplantae; phylum Streptophyta; class Pinopsida; order Pinales; family Pinaceae; genus Larix; species Larix kaempferi. The sequence goes on from BSBM01000143.1 coordinate 4,979,321, forward strand.
TTTATATATTTATATATGTGATGTTTTCTATACATACATATATTGCATTAAAAGGTTAAATTCTCACATTTGAATGACTTGGTGGGCATGCATGCATTTAAATGAATTTGGTTGTATTCATAATTTCGAGTGAAACATTGCATACATTCAAAATTCTCAAGCGCGGGATGCATGTGTTCGAAACATCTATGTGAATGTTGCAATGATCTCATATTTGAATGTGAATTGTATAGGCATTGTTTAAGTACACCATGGATGCTTGCTTGTAGTTGTTGACGTCCATCCGTTGCATGACGAATGCATAGCTTGCATGTCGAATGCATTGGATGGGGCTTAATTTCATGTTCATGCTAATTTCATATTACTTTATGTCGGATGGTTTTCTTGTCGAATGCATATGCGGCATGTCGAAGGAAATCAGAAAAGTTATTCACACATGTTCAGGTTATTTTATGTTACTTTATGTCCTTGGGGACGCATGGCGAATGCATTCTTGCATGTCGCATGCACATTTTATGTTATATAGACATATTCATGGTAATCGTATTTCATTATGTATTTTGTGGTCGCATGTCGAATGCATGGTGTGCATGTCGAATGTGACACTCATATTTTCATATGTATGTTGATGATGCTTGCTATCATGTGGTTGCATGTCAACATGCATGGGTTGCATGTCGACTGCAATGGAAGCATTACATACCTATTTTATGATGTTTGGCATTGGGTGATCGCACGTCGAATGTTTTTCTCATGTTTCTTATACATGTATTGTGTCACGAGGCACTGGAGGCCAAGTCGGGAGTACCGACTTGGGCCCCTGAGAACAACACCACAACTATGCACGAGGTTAGGACATGACGAGTGTCTAGGTAGGAGTACTACCTTTAGAATTGCAGGACTACTGCATTCACCTCTAGAATTGTGTGTGATTGGTTTTAGGGAGATGAGACTTAGAGACTCCCTATCCCGTTGTGGATCACCATGCCCTGCTCGGGGGTGGCCTTCGGACGGATTGAGTATATGCCGTCGAAGAGCCTACGGTTGGGTGGAGCATTGCATTGCCCACATTATTCCCCTTATTAAAATGATTATGTTTTATAAATTATTTTGATGGATCTTGATTAGTGAAACATGTATAGTTGTTGTAGTATGTTTTATTGTACTAATGTATGTTGTGAGTATAAATGATGAATACAGGAATAGACGACAACAAGGATGACCACTCCTCAGTCTTACCAAGGTGGTAAGAGAAGTATGTTTGTAAATTTATCATGCGCATGGATATATATATGTTGGCTCGTCTGATTGTTTCCTTATTTGTATTCGACATGAATGAAAGTAAAGATTATGTTTATATTTTCATGTACTCATATATAATAGATTGTTGGATGGCCACAAGAAAGCGGCTACCTTTGATTGAAAATATATTTCAATATGATGCTAACCCTAGGAAAGTTTAGTGTCATATACATGCTTAGAGATTTACCATTCTATGTCATTGATGTGAGAACATAGATTAGACATTACATTTGATGGACAAGCATGTGATTGTGAATGCATAAAAGAATGAATGAGCTTCTTGTGCATTATAATGAATGTGTAAAGTATTATGTGGATTATGATTGTAACATGACCTTAGATCAGTTTGCATTGGAAATGATATACGTAAGGATATGTGTGAAAAGAACATGTTGGTATGCAATTTGTGGTTGATGTAAAATAGATTAGCCATTATAGGTAGGAGTACTACCTTTAGAATTGCAGGACTACTGCATTCACCTCTAGAATTGTGTGTGATTGGTTCTAGGGAGATGAGACTTAGAGACTCCCTATCCCGTTGTGGATCACCATGCCCTGCTCGGGGGTGGCCTTCGGACGGATTGAGTATATGCCGTCGAAGAGCCTACGGTTGGGTGGAGCGTTGCATTGCCCACATTATTCCCCTTATTAAAATGATTATGTTTTATAAATTAATTTGATGGATCTTGATTAGTGAAACATGTATAGTTGTTGTAGTATGTTTTATTGTACTAATGTATGTTGTGAGTATAAACGATGAATACAGGAATAGACGACAACAAGGATGACCACTCCTCAGTCTTACCAAGGTGGTAAGAGAAGTATGTTTGTAAATTTATCATGCGCATGGATATATATATGTTGGCTCGTCCGATTGTTTCCTTATTTGTATTCGACATGAATGAAAGTAAAGATTATGTTTATATTTTCATGTACTCATATATAATTGATTGTTGGATGGCCACAAGAAAGAGGCTACCTTTGATTGAAAATATATTTCAATATGATGCTAACCCTAGGGAAGTTTAGTGTCATATACATGCTTAGAGATTTACCATTCTATGTCATTGATGTGAGAACATAGATTAGACATTACATTTGATGGACAAGCATGTGATTGTGAATGCATAAAAGAATGAATGAGCTTCTTGTGCATTATAATGAATGTGTAAAGTATTATGTGGATTATGATTGTAACATGACCTTAGATCAGTTTGCATTGGAAATGATATACGTAAGGATACGTGTGAAAAGAACATGTTGGTATGCAATTTGTGGTTGATGTAAAATAGATTAGCCATTATAGGTAGGAGTACTACCTTTAGAATTGCAGGACTACTGCATTCACCTCTAGAATTGTGTGTGATTGGTTCTAGGGAGACGAGACTTAGAGACTCCCTATCCCGTTGTGGATCACCATGCCTTGCTCGGGGGTGGCCTTCAGACGGATTGAGTATATGTCGTCGAAGAGCCTACGGTTGGGTGGAGCGTTGCATTACCCACATTATTCCCCTTATTAAAATGATTATGTTTTATAAATTAATTTGATGGATCTTGATTAGTGAAACGTGTATAGTTGTTGTAGTATGTTTTATTGTACTAATGTATGTTGTGAGTATAAACGATGAATACAGGAATAGACAACAATAAGGATGACCACTCCTCAGTCTTACCAAGGTGGTAAGAGAAGTATGTTTGTAAATTTATCATGCGCATGGATATGTATATGTTGGCTCGTCTGATTGTTTCCTTATTTGTATTCGACATGAATGAAAGTAAAGATTATGTTTATATTTTCATGTACTCATATATAATTGATTGTTGGATGGCCACAAGAAAGAGGCTACCTTTGATTGAAAATATATTTCAATATGATGCTAACCCTAGGGAAGTTTAGTGTCATATACATGCTTAGAGATTTACCATTCTATGTCATTGATGTGAGAACATAGATTAGACATTACATTTGATGGACAAGCATGTGATTGTAAATGCATAAAAGAATGAATGAGCTTCTTGTGCATTATAATGAATGTGTAAAGTATTATGTGGATTATGATTGTAACATGACCTTAGATCAGTTTGCATTGGAAATGATATACGTAAGGATACATGTGAAAAGAACATGTTGGTATGCAATTTGTGGTTGATGTAAAATAGATTAGCCATTATAACATAGCCTAAGGTTATTATTACACCTTGCGACATAGTCCATGGTTGACTTAGTATTCGTTTGGTGTAAGAGAAAGACTTGACATGTTTTCATTTTATTATGCATGTGCTTAATTGTGTCGTCAGCATCTTAACAGAAGTATGACGTGCCGTAACCATTAAATTGTCTTTAGCTAAGAGTCTCAATAATTAATTATTTTCTGCATAAATGACTTTGTTAATTAATGTTGTCTTTATAAGCATTTATTATTTCCGCATTTACAATTATTAACCATTAATGTTGATTAAAAAAAAATTATGAAATTATCAGGATGTTACAAGTGGTATCAGAGCTGTAGGTTACAACACTCGAGCTTGATGGGCTCAACATGAAATAAGTAGGTGTGAAAGTTGACCAATCAAATTGTTTTGTTTCATTTTGGATACATGGACTGGAATGGATGAGGGGGGATGTCACCTAAAGTACAACTTCAAGTTCTCCCAAAAAGAATAAAGATAAGTATTTTCAGCATTTCGTTTTCTTCAAAAAATTATGAGTGAGGTACTATATCCTTGTCGTAAGTTTTCCTTGCTAGATAAAAGGGGTAGGTGCACATTGTTTTTTTTTAAATTTTGATAGTATGATTATTGCAAGAATACATGTTGACTATCTTTTTCGTTTTCTTTCGAGGAACCAATAGCATAGAGTTATCTACAGTATTTGTTAACCAAGAATATTGTTAACCAAAGTAAATTTGACATACCTGTAGTTCATAGGTTATACATTATAGTGAAGATATGAGTAAATTTATATGGTAAAATGACTAATGTAATTGAATACTATTTATGAAGAGTCAGTGTCATGTTAAAAGTTAAGATTCTATTTCTTAACACAAATCATATTTTCTTACCGTATGTGAATTTTTAGATTAAAGCCTAAAGAAGTTGCATGCAATGTTCCTAAAGGTTTAAATGGTCTTATTTTAGAATGCATTATGACAAAATCTTCATAGATAAACTCTTGGTAGGGATTGTCTTATTTTTCCAATAAAAGGTTGATGTACATCAAATTAAAAGATCTTGTTGATAGTAGGAGTTTGATTATTGGGAAAGAAGAATCCCAACCTTGTTGTGATTGGTTGAGCACGGGATCTTTTAACATTTAAAGTTCATTAAAGAAATTTTTGGATAATAAGTTCCAATTTGGAACGAGTTTGTATGTAACTAAATGTTAAAGAATCATAATGCTAAAATGTTTGTTTATAACAGAGTGGACCTCAAAACCCACATTTAAAGATACTGAAGAGTTTACATCAAGATGAAGTGAAGAGGATGCATATGTGGTCAATGGTTGAGCAATTAAATCAAATAAATTTTTATTTATACTAACATTTCAGGAAGTGATATTAAGTTCGACGGATGACGTGATCAAGAAAGAACGTAAATTATAAAAGCACTTATACAGATAAGTCGAGCTAATCGCTCAAAAGTAAGTAAAGATTTACCTTATCACGAGTAATGGTAAGACTTATTATTGATATGTATCCATGAAAATGCAAATAATATGATAAGTGAATGTAATTTCGTTGTTATTGTGTGTGGCATACAAGAAATAATAAATGTTTGTCTACCCTTGCAAGTTCTACTTGTTATTTCATCTCTTAATTTTGTACATGTTGAGTTAGAATCCTTTTGCTAATGCAGAAGAAAAATTTTAAATTTCTGATCTGTTTAAGATTCTATATCCTGTTGGAAGAGTGTTTACTGGTCCACTAGGAGGATTGGAAGCTGCTAGAAGGCATGGGACAGATGGCAACATTTGCACTCTACCACTAGATTTTGGTTATGGGACAACTACCCCTAAATTTGTGGCAACCCCCCTCCAGGTGGAGGGAGGTGAGCAGGAAGCTCACTAATGACTAGTTAATTACTAAAAAGGCCTAGGCAGCCTATATAAGGCAATTTGAATTGAGCAGGCAGCTCACACAATATTTTCTGCAGAAATATTCCTCATGTGCATCAGGTGATGACTAAGAGATTCCAATAGGGAGGCTATGTGAGAGTGCAATTGTGAGTCTACAAATGAATTCTGAGAAGGAAAACCAGAGGTGTTGGTGCAGGTCTCTTTGATTGCTAAGTCTCTATGATTGGATGATATACATTATTGATACAAGTTGATTACCTAAAGCTTCTACAGAATCTTCTACCTAGTGGTTCAGTAAACAGGTCTCCTTAAGTGTTTTGTCTTCTATTTAATTTATTTAATATTGTGCAAATTTCAGTCATTCTTGGACACTTGTCGAAATATAAAACTTTACAATAAAAGTTAAGATAATGTTTTCTTCCAACATAAAATATTTCAGCAAGAGGGAAGCTATGTAATGAGTTGCAGAGTAAGAATGTCACACTTTTCTGCTAAGTTTGCAGAGGGCTCATGTTTTGTATGCAAGTCTTCATGATTGCTGAAGTACAAAAGAGTGTTATGTATGCAAGTCTGCATGATTGCTGAAGTACATGAGCATGATATGTATGCAAGTCTCCATTATTGTTGAAGTACTTGTAACGTTTCGATTTAACATCGTACTAAGTAAGTTGATAACATTATGCACGTATATTGTTTTTTGACACATTAGATGTGATATGGTCACTTGGTGTGACAGTTGTTGTTGTTGCATGATAAAATGAAGGCACTTAGGGCTGCTAATTATCTTTGTGTTTCGGCGAATACAGTTTCAGGCCGAATTTGAGAAACTTTAAGATCACATTGCAAAAAAAATATGATAGGTGTATATTGTAAACTAACATGCAGGGATGTCAGCAATACATTGCAAGTAAAATAAACATGCATAGTAAGACCGTAAATGATTGTGAATGAGAGCATGTGGCTCCAAATTTTTATGTTTTATATCATGAAACTAACATGAGAACCAGGTGGGACTGGTACCAACATTGCAAAGTAAGTGCAATTTCCCATGAAAGGGAGCATAGTAATCCGGGGAATAAGCATTCCAGGTATAAAAACCATGTTTTTATGATGTTTTTATTACCAAAATATTATGTTGTTAATATATATTGGCAGGAGAATTGGGTTGCATGGGATAGAAATGCAGGAAAACAAGATGCACGAGGGAGATAGTGCAAAAAGTGACAACACCGAGGACGGTGTTATTCCAAGAGGGAGAGTTTGTCACGTCTCCATCTCTGGTAAAAGCTTTTAATTATTTAATTTTTGTCTATCTGCATGACGACAATAATTAAAGCCTAAACTCTTTTTCCTACAATGCAACTAAGAGTGAAAAAGAGCATGGTGAACCACAAGGGGGAGAGTAATTAAGTCTTAAACGTCGTCGTAGTCTCTGGCTTAGTTTAACTCTTATTTTTGAGTTAGTTAATTTATGATTGATATATTTTATTGCTATGCTTGGGATTATATATATAAGTGAAAAAGCATATATTTTAATTATATGATTACCTAACATTAAGCATAAACCTAATAGCAAACATTAGTAGTATGTATACATGGCTCTAATTAAAAAGTGCATTATACTAATGATATATATTTAGTATATGTTTATACAATTATATTTCATGCCATTATAAAGAGGCATATATTGCATATATATGTTGTAGATACATATATGATTAGCCATGTGTGTATGCTTAGTGTAGTAATACATATGTTCTAATTTATTACAAATACTATATATATATTATTGTCATTTTATGATGTAGGCTTTTAGAAGTGAGCTTACAATTTTAATGATTAACACAATAGCTTTTTGTGTGTTTATTAAATTGGTTGTAATATCTTTACTTTGGACAAAAACATAATTAAGATAAACCCATTGTTTATGCATTTGTTAAAGGTATCCATCTTATTGTATATAATTAAATTTTATTTGGTATATAATATTGTGGATATGAGGACTTGACCTAGGAGTCCTTGGGAAAGCGCTTCTAGTTTATCCTAAAGAATTTGTGGGAGGAATTATTAAAATAATGGTTTTGAGCCATTTTATATATATATATGGTTTTAAACTAAACATATACATAAATACGTTGGCACCCAAATGTGTAGCTTTTGGGGAAAAAGTGTTTGTACTTTTGTTGGGATATATTTATATTATCTTTATTCTATTTTTCTTCTCGACCTAGTTTGAGTGGACTTTCCATTATTTAATATATTCTTTTTTTAATTTGGGGAGCTTTTATTTTGACCTAGCATTGGCCGAGAGGGAGGAGGGTCCTTCTTTTCACACACAAAACTCGCTTCGGGGAGGACTCTTGGGGAGAGACTCTCACGCAGAGTTTTGGGCGAGAGTGAATGCGATTTGGGGCAGGCAGACCTCTGTCTTGTTCTTCAATGGAGGAACAACGATGGTGAAGGCCCTACTTTGCTTTTCTATTGGCATATTAAAAACGTTTTATCAACTACATGTGGCCAGAAACAGCTTCTCACCTCTGTTTGCATCTATTCATTTTGCAAAAGCGTTTTTATTTGAAATGGTGGTTGGAAACAGAGGTTGCTGGCTCTGTATGCACCCTTATCGTTTTGTAAAAACATTTTTTTAGATTGCTTGTTGGCCGGAAACGAGCTTTGGGAGCTCTGTGTACATCTTTTGCTTTGCTAAAAAAAAAACGTTTTTAGATTTCTGATGGATGGAAACCGAGCTGGGGAAGCTCTCTGTGCATCTTTTGTTTTGCAAAAAAAAAACGTTTGAGTGTGAATGATGGCTTAAATCCGTTTTTGAACGCTCGGTATGTTCCAGCGAGGGCATAAATTCGTTTTCATGCTCTGTATGTTGCAGTAATGGCTTCAATTCGTTTTTGAATGCCCTGTATGTTGTAGTGATGGCTAAAATTCGTTTTCATACTTTTTATGTGTCCATTGGATGGATTAACTCTGTATTCTTATGCCGGGATTCATCCACAAACAAAAACGTTCCGTAGCAGCTCTGCGTTTTAGGATTTGAATGATAAAAAGATTGAGAGCTTTGCCTTTCATTCGAAGAAGGATAAAAACATTTTTCAGATCCTTATTTTAAGCGTTGTTTGAAGAAAAAGCTTTTGGGAAGCGCTATATGTTTCCTTTGAGCTCTGTAGCATGTGCATGGGTATACTTCCCATGCACAAGTGCCACCGAGCTGTTTATTTTTAGCTTAAAGTATGGCCCTCTCGTTGCCAAAAAGACTGGTCGTGTAACCTACGAAGGCATCTCGTTTGGTTTGTGCATATAATTACCTTGGAGTTATGGGAACAAGAAATAGGTGCATGCATTCTTAATTTGATAAGAATGTGGTATGCACTCATATATTTTAAATGATTTTTTTTGGGGTGTAACCACACTTGTAAATGCATAGTGTTGCATTCATATATTCAGATGACTTTGGTTGCATTCTTATAATTTAAGTGAAAGCGGGTATGCATTCACACCCATTATATGAAGGTCTGAAGCAATTTCATAATTTTGCATAAGGTGGTATGATGTGGTCATACTTCAATGGTATGCCATGATTATACTAGTATATATATTATATAATGATTTCACTTTATGAAGAGTGTTACATTTTACAAAACATTGTATAAATGGTTATGTCTTTAAAGGTTATACAAAAGGGATAGGTATCCATATTTTTATGCATTTAGTGGTGATGCATATAATCAAGATAATTGTATAATTTATATATGGTCAAAGATGTTAGACTATATGAATAGATATATAATACATAAAGATAGTTGCTAGGCTTTACATATATTTTTGTGAGAAAATGCTTAGATGCCTAAGTTTTGATACCATGGTGGTATTGTAATTAAACCATTTAAAATGGTGATGTTTTCTATACATACATATATTGCATTAAAAGGTTAAATTCTCACATTTGAATGACTTGGTGGGCATGCATGCATTTAATGAATTTGGTTGTATTCATAATTTCGAGTGAAACATTGCATACATTCAAAATTCTCAAGTGCGGGATGCATGTGTTCGAAACATCTATGTGAATGTTGCAATGATCTCATATTTGAATGTGAATTGTATAGGCATTGTTTAAGTACACGATGGATGCTTGCTTGTAGTTGTTGACGTCCATCAGTTGCATGACGAATGCATAGCTTGCATGTCGAATGCATTGGATGGGGCTTAATTTCATGTTCATGCTAATTTCATATTACTTTATGTCGGATGGTTTGCTTGTCGAATGCATAGGCAGCATGTCGAAGGAAATCAGAAAAGTTATTCACACATGTTCAGGTTATTTTATGTTACTTTATGTCCTTGGGGACGCATGGCGAATGCATTCTTGCATGTCGCATGCACATTTTATGTTATATAGACATATTCATGGTAATCATATTTCATTATGTATTTTGTGGTTGCATGTCGAATGCATGGTGTGCATGTCGAATGCGACACTCATATTTTCATATGCATGTTGATGATGTTCGCTATCACGTGGTTTGTCATGTCCCCATTTTGACCCCCTTTGTATCAAATTGTAAATGATGTAAATACTGATATTTAATCATGGTGAGGAGCTCAAGGCCAAGGGCCCCACCATTGATTTAGCGTTTATGTAACGGCAATTAGACTAGATGCTTATGACTCTTGTGCTAGATGGGCACAATGTAAATGAGACATCATGTAAATACCAATTCTAATAAAAAATACCCACAACTAGCTATGCAATGCAACAAAGAGATGGGGCATGATTCTACAAGGAATAGGGAGGGAAATTATTCAAACCCTTTAGCCAATGGTGTTAATCCATGTGGCAATGGGGAAACCCATAAACCACCAACTACCCATTTTGTCTCATGCACCCAATCATTTAATTCTTCCAAAAATTGGTTGGGGCAGTTATTGTCTTGGGATTGGAGAAGTATGGCAGTCAGACTTTCGTGCATGGGCAAGCCATCAACCTGAAAATCGTATTTTTGGCTTGCTGGGCAAGAAAACCCCCATGAAATGTTGCCTAAGGCAATTCCTCATGTATTACGTCCTTCCTCTCACACAGACTGAGCTCCCTGGAAGTTATCCTCACGTTTTTCACCATAACCTTGCGTTTTTCCATGCCCAGGAACTCGTTTTTGGTATTTTGCAGCAGCTGGGGAAGGAGGGACGCGGTTTAGGACTGAGGGAGAGGTCGTTTTTGCCCTTGGGGCGTTTTTCTGGAATGGGTTGCTCTCCTAGTCGAATTTTCCTAGTTACCAATTCGTTTCGAGTCTACCCACGTTTTTCTGAAGCTCAGGAAACCCCACCTCATGCATTCCACTGTTGAAACGTTTTTCTCATGCTCAGCAAGTGTAGTTTTGCTGTTATGAGCATCCTTGTTTGATTTGAACCTGTAAGCAAGTAACTGGAGTGGTAGTGGACAGAATTAGCTTGATAAACCTAGTGTAGGGAGTAACCTCTCAAGAAGATCAAGAGGGCTGGCTACTTTTCTATGCACACCCTGAGAGCACTAGAAAGGAAGGTATGGCTTGAGAGACTGTGTGGCAGTGAAGAGAACACTTCATGGTGTTGGGTGTGTAGGCATTGTGAGTGCCAAGCTGAATAGATCTGGGAGGGGTACCCATAGCTCTGTGGTTGAGCTCACTAGCTTAGCAATTCTTCCTTTCCATCTCCTAGCAGCCTGATAAACCCAATTGTAGATTGGCTTGGCTCATCTTGGTGTATGCTTGGCTATGTGTGAGTCTGCTATTCCCTGGTTCCTTGTAGAGATCATGCCCAGCTCGGGGGGTGGCAGTGGTGCTGAGAGATTGAGGAGCACACTGGCCTACGGTTGGGTGGAACGTTGCAGTTGCATAGCCAAGTTGCTTGGGGCTACTGTTATAAGATAAGTATTCTCCTGTATATTCTTGCAATTATTTAATTGATGGATATCTGAATGTATGTGGATGTGTTAAACAAATTTACTTCCGTTGTGTCTTCAAATGGTTATGCACTTGCATATGTTCATCTTCTTTTAATTTGAATGTTTGTTTATAATGTATGGGACTGGATGCCCGGCTTAACCTCACGATCCTCTCCATCTAGCTGGTAGGATGGGAGGGGACATGACATGGTTGCATGTCGACATGCATGGGTTGCATGTCGACTGCAGTGGAAGCATTGCATACCTATTTTATGATGCTTGGCATTGGGTGATCGCATGTCGAAAGTTTTTCTCATGTTTCTTATACATGTATTGTGTCACGAGACACTGGAGGCCACGTCGGGAGTACCGACTTGGGCCCGCTGAGAACAACACCACAACTATGCACGAGGTTAGGACACGAGGAGTGTCTAGGTAGGAGTACTACCTTTAGAATTGCATGACTACTGCATTCACCTCTAGAATTGTGTGTTATTGGTTCTAGGGAGACGAGACTTAGAGACTCCCTATCCCGTTGTTGATCACCATGCCCAGCTCGAGGATGGCCTTCGGACGGACTGAGTATATGTCGTCGAAGGGCCTACGATTGGGTGGAGCATTGCATTGCCCACATTATTCCCCTTATTAAAATGATTATGTTTTATAAATTAATTTGATGGATCTTGATTAGTGAAATGTGTATAGTTGTTGTAGTATGTTTTATTGTACTAATGTATGTTGTGAGTATAAATGATGAATACAGGAATAGACGACAACAAGGATGACCACTCCTCAGTCTTACCAAGGTGGTAAGAGAAGTATGTTTGTAAATTTATCATGCGCATGGATATTGTATATGTTGGCTCGTCTGATTGTTTCCTTATTTGTATTCGACATGAATGAAAGTAAAGATTATGTTTATATTTTCATGTACTCATATATAATTGATTGTTGGATGGCCACAAAAAAGAGGCTGCCTTTGATTGAAAAATATATTTCAATATGATGCTAACCATAGGGAAGTTTAGTGTCATATACATGCTTAGAGATTTACCATTCTATGTCATTGATGTGAGAACAAAGATTAGACATTACATTTGATGGACAAGCATGTGATTGTGAATGCATGAAAGAATGAATGAGCTTCTTGTGCATTATAATGAATGTGTAAAGTCTTATGTGGATTATGATTCTAACATGACCTTAGATCAGTTTACATTGGAAATGATATACGCAAGGATACGTGTGAAAAGAACATGTTGGTATGCAATTTGTGATTGATGTAAAATAGATTAGCCATTATAACATAGCCTAAGGTTATTATTACACCTTGCGACATAGTCCATGGTTGACTTAGTATTCGTTTGGTGTAAGAGAAAGACTTGACATGTTTTCATTTTTATTATGCATGTGGTTAATTGTGTCGTCAGCATCTTAACAGAAGTATGACATGCCCGCAAACCATTAAATTGTCTTTAGCTAAGAGTCTCAAATAATTAATTTTTTTTTGCATAAATGACTTTGTTAATTAATGTTGTCTTTATAAGCATTTATTATTTCCGCGTTTACAATTATTAACCATTAATGCTGATTAAAAAAAAATAAAAATTATGAAATTATCAGGATGTTACAAAAAATCGTCGACCAGCACGCCGCAGCAATTAAGTCTAAAATCGTCGACCGCAATCGCAGCGATTAAGGATAAAATTGCCGACCCACGTCGCAACAATTAAGGCTAAAATCGCCGACTGCGTCGTAGCAATTAAGTCTAAAAATCGCCGACCTGTCACACACAAAAACTTCACAAAAATTCGCCGAAACGCGTCGTTGAAACTGAGCTTAAACTCGTCGACTGTTTCGGCGTTTTCTGGTTTATCTTTGCTCTTCTATTCTAATCTTATATTTATAGCTCTTACAAAGTTTGTCTTCTTCACATACCCTAACCCTAGGGAATCTCAAAAAGTTTGTCCTCTAGTGGCTTAAATGAGACATAAGTCATTTCCAGCTATTTTTTATAAAACATTATACAATAAAAAATCATTCCAGCTATCCTTTTAAAAAACATTTATACAATAAGAACAGCCTCAGTTGTCTTTTCTACCAAAAATTCAATAAAGCGGATTTAATTCCCAGATGGTCCCGCTGCTTCAGCTGGTCCTTTTATTTCAGCTAGTCCTTCCCACTCCGACAGGTTGGCTTACTTCAGCAGGTCTGTCCACGTCTATGATGTAGCTGGCCCATTGGCTGATTTCTCGTAAAATGGTATTTCCCCCGCGTAGAAATCATCGTCTTCAGCGCTATTTCATGTTTACACAAATCTGATTTAACATTTGTTGCTCTCTTGCTGCTGTTGCCTAGGTGATGTCCTCTAGGAAATAGGCATGGATAGAAATTTGCCCAATCGGCCTGTGGAAGTCTTCTGGAGTCAAGATATCTATCTTGCTTAGGTAGTCTATTTATGCATTTTGCTTGCTCCGCAAGTCTGACAAGAGTTGATATTTTTTCTAGAAAAATCATCTATGGTTTCAGGTAAGAGCCATGTGGCATTTCCCATGGGTCTCTCGGACTTTTAAGTAGAGGTCGTTACATTTCTTGATGGTTTTCTTAATTGCAATGCTTATCTTCCTACCACAGCAGTCTCTATAGAACTCCAGGACTCCCAAATCCAAGTGTAATTGATCCATGGACAAGACACATAGGTTTCCCCGGGAATCCTAATTTCCCTTTTCCTCCATTCAAACTATCCGTTGATTTCTTCTATGTGGTGCACATACCTCCTCCTAAGCCTTAGTGCCCTCAGTCTCAATCGCTTTCATCCTTGAAATCATTCCTGTTATCTTACAAATCTCCTCTAAGATTTAGCTCTAGCGATTGATGAAATTTCTTTAGCATATCACATGCTTGTTCATTGGAATGCAGTTAGATCCTGTTTCTTCTCTTCTACCCTTTTCAGCTGCTCCAATAGTTGCTCCTTTTCTCCTTGTCAGCCTTTCAAGCTGGGGTTTGTAGAACTCAATCTGCTGCGTGTTGTTGGCTTCATGTTGCTCCAATTATCGAATGCGGGCTTCCAACCCTTCCATGGCTATTTGTCTGTTGTTTCCTGCTGCTGGCCGCATGTTCTTCCAATTCTCTTAAGCGAGTTTCCAATTCCCTCTTCTGGCCTTCTAGGACTATAAGATGTGTATTGAGTGCATCCTTTTCTTCTTCGAGCTTCTGCTTCTTAACCACCATCTCCACCTTTTCTTCTTGAAGGTCATCGTACTTCCTTTTCAGTTCTTTACCTAGATGCACTTCCTTCTGTAGATTATCTTTAACCTTGAAGCACCTGTTTCTGTATTGCTTTACCTTCTCTACCAGCATAACTACATTGTTGGCGCTTGCTTGAAACCGAAGCTACACTGCATGTTGCCGTGAACTCAAGGGTCACTATCAGTTCCTTTGAAGAGTGGAAATTGAGTTATTCTAACTTCCTCCCGGCTTTCTCCAGTTCTCATCCTCTTTTCAGACCTACTCACAATAGCCTTCCTCTTTTGATCGTAAAAGATGGAATCCAGATTGGCCACTTGGCGCTGCTCTTTGAAGGAGTGTATGGGGTAAGCGCGAGCTTTTTAGTTGAGACATCCCCTTTGATAGCTATCTCTGGTGGGTGTATTGTTGATAGATCTGTGTCCATGGATTGTGAGTTAGAACTGCCTTGCTCCACAGCTTTCCTGGACTTTTTCTGCTTCTTCTTCTGCTTGCCTCTACATCTCTGCTGCCTCCTTCTCTGCCTTCTCTCTGATTTCCCTGCAACTTCTGGGCCTCTTCTTTCTTTACTCTTTTCAGCCACTTCCTGTTGCAGTCTGGTTTCTTTACTCTTTCAGCCACTTCCTGTTGCAGTCTGGCAGCTTCCTCCCTCTGGATCCTCTCATCTTCCTACTTTCGCATCTTTTCAACTTTCTCTTGCTGAACTCTAACATCCTCTACATCTTGCTTCTGATTTTCTTCTAACTCTTTCTAAATTCTTTGATTTTCTTCTTCTTGGAGCCTGTCAACCTCTTCTTTCTTATTCCTTTCGGATTCCTCTAATTGCAATGTTGTTGCCTCCTGCTCTTTTTGGATCAATCCAACAGGTCTGGAGCTAGAAATTGTTTCGCTTTTAGGGCGATAACGCTTTCCCAACTCAGTCATGTTCTTGGCACTTCGGAAAAACTCTTCATCCTTGTCCCAAAGATGTGCGTAATTAAAAGTGGCTCTATGAGAGGTGCAGTGTTCAGCGACTTTCCCGTGAGGATCATGCCTCCTGAAAAACTTTGTGCCGAAACGAAAAGCTTCTAAATCCTGAGCAAAAGTTTCACCCTCCTTTTCTTTCTGGAGGGTGTATGCACCGATGGTAAAGGACATTGGTGGGTAGAGAGCTTTCTTTTTATCACTGAGAACATTGTTGACTCCATTAATGAAGAGATTGCTTACAGCTTCTTTGTGTACAACAAAATATGTGGCATACCGAGGCAACAAAAAGGGTGGCTTAGTTCCTCCACTCATTCTGATATAAGTGCCCTCAGAGGACAAGAAGTAATCGCCAAACTCTTCTATGATTGGCATCGCGTTATCTGACAAACAATTGGGCTCCTCTTTAAAGATTAGTTGATATAGGGGCATGATGAACTTTTCACAAATCTGAGTGTAATGATTTGCATACTCATGCGCCCATGTGTGTTGATAATCGACAAAGAGAGGGGATTCCTTTATGTTCCAGACGCAGCCCAAATCAGGGAAAGAGTGCTTGCTAAAAAAGTAGTCTATCAGATATGAAGACATGAAGAAGTCAACTTTCTTCTGGATTAATCCCCCTTGCGCAGCAGTTATAAGTGAGGCCATACTGTCTGAGATGATATCAGCCTAGTTGAAGATTGAACCGTGCGTGGCTAAGCTAACCATCACTGGCACCCAGCCAAGCTTGTATATGTTACCATTTGGCATGCCGAAAATTCGGCTCAGCATCAGGGCGATGAGCCTGTACGGAGTCCTTAGATGCATAGTTTCATACTCTTCGTTGATTCTTTGCCTTATTTTCCTTTTAGTTATTATCATCTTCCTAGCAGATTCTAAAGGGTCCATTGATTGGTTTGATACCCAATCATTATTCACAAAGGTCCTCACCTGGGGTAGCTTGTAGGCTGCCATGATATGATCTGGCGTGAAGGATGCAAGATTCATCCTGGTGTTATCATTGATGAATCTGGAAATAGTATCCACCTGAGGAATTATCCAGCCTATAACCTCTGAGCACGGGAATAGCTCAGGACGGGTTGCTGCCTTGTGGAGACAAGACTTCTTGATGTTCAAGTAAACCATGCTTTCTTCCAATGTTGTTTCAGGGTAACTCTGGTCCCTGATAAATCTGTATAACTCGCCCCACTGATATTCTGGGGGTACCTCCTGTGATAACCTTCGTATCACCAATCATCATTTCCAGCAAGGTGTCCAAGAGGATTTCCACGTCCGAATCCGACTTATCTAACTTGGCTTTCCTTTTAGCAGATCGCCTGTGCATATCATACCTGCGATGGCAATGAGGGGACAAATGAGGGATTTCATTGTTTGTGAGCAATACAGTGTTCAAATCTATGGTGTATAAAGAACTTGAGTAAACCTGAGCGTTAGCTTTCAATTAAAACTAGCCATTTAAAGTTGCAAATAATGAGGACAAGTGCTAACACAAGAGTCAACCATACGGTAGCTCAAGGACTATGATTCTAAACAAACCCACATGCAGATAGCTATCATTTAACAACATCTTATCACTATTAATTCAAACATGTGCTATTGGTACTACCTTAGAAAAATAAACATGCGAAGCATTCTCGTCGTGGGATAAGATACTTTTTAAGCACACCATATATCGCAAGTTTAATTTTTTTAGGACTCGAAAGAAAATAAGGATGCAGCCTTCTCACAGAACAAAAACAAACGCACAAAATAACTAGCAAATAACCGCAATTGAAAAAGACCAAAGTTTAAGTGGGCGTGGGGAAACAATGTGTAGTGGTCATGGCACAACTCTTCCTGGTCAAAACGACTCGACGGGATGAAGGATAACACGGTTGCGTTTTGAACTCACGCGAGGTCTAGCCATCATGCTAAGAGTAGGGAGGTTTTCTGGTGGGTACAAGGTTCCAAAAAAAGACACGAAAAGGGAGCCGCGACAGACCACTCTAGAGAAAGAGACTTACTTTAACTTGGATTCCAGGTGCAGGAAAAATGTTGGGGAGGAGGTGTTCTTAGGTGCTATGAACGACGACATGGGTTTGGCCTTGAAAAAACAACCAATGAACAGCTTTAAAATTAAACCGAGCACTCAACGGAGTTTTCAAATGGACAAAACCAATGGGAGGAAAACGATGACTTACCTATCAAGATCAGAGAGGCTCGCTGTGGGACAAGTATTTCCTAACTGTCTGCAGTTTGCAGTTTTCCCTTTGTAGCGAACAGAGCTCTTCTATTAATGCAAAACGGTGGGGAGAAGGCCACTAACCTTGTTATATATATAAATGGTGGGCACTTAATGTGTAACAGTTCATGGTTGGGCCATTAAGGTGCACGGGGCTCGATGGACATAGATCATAAATCTGCACGGGCTAAAAATTAAAACACCCACCTATCAACCTTCGCGCTTTTTCAAAAAGGTAATGACGTTCGGCGAGGTTATTCTTACAGCCTGCGCAACAGTCGACGACTTAATGTTAACTTATGCGCAAACGGTCGGCAGCTTGAGCTTATAGGTTGTGACGAGACGAGTGGTGCAGTAACCAATGGCCTTTTTAAGACTAAGATTTGTGCAACGGTCGGGAGATTTGTAGATTAAAAAAGCGACCATGCACTGCGACGGGGATCGGCGAAGATGAACCTAACAGACGCGCAATAGTCGGCGATGATTGCATTAAAAGTTGTGATCGATCGACGGGCGATAAGTCACAACAGTGAGCAATGGTCGGCGTGTTTAACCCTAAAACCTGTGCAACGATCGACGAGGATAAGATAATCATGGCGACCGGTCGGCGGAGATAAACCTAAAAGCTGTGCAACGGTCAGCGGACTTACCACTAAAAAATGCGACCAGCTTTCTAAGAGAAAGCTGAAGTTTGCCTTATTCGAAAAACAACTTCTTTTGAAGGAAAGAAAAGGGATAAACTTTAGAAGGCAAAACACACTTTAAGAGACTATTAAAACTCTAAAAAGTTAAATGAGGGGCCCTATAAAATTTAGAATTTTATGGGGATCAGGTTTGCAGCAGCAACATAGCTGCAAATTCATTTGTATATAGCATGGAAAAAGGTAAGGGTGTAGAAAGGCATATTGGAGAAGCAATTGACCTTCCAATTAGGCATAGTGCTTCTAGTCAAATTGATGCACATTTGTTTAGAAATCAGTTGTTTCATCTACGAAACTTTCATTTTCAATTAGGAGATTGCCTTTTTTATGCATTCGCAGGGTTGATGCATTTTCGCCATACACCAATGGAAATAAGAGAGGCAATTGTAAACCACTTTCTCTTTCGGCTAATCCAAGGAGACCCTGCCGCCTTGTTATCAATGCAAACGGACTTGGAAATTGAATATTTGTCAGAATTGCATGGCGTTCAAAATATTGAACTATATCTTAAACGAATGTCACAATCTGCTTCACAGCCAAATGAGCAGAATGTTTATGGACTATGGGGTGATATCTTCTGTATTAAGTGGTTTGCAAATTGGTTGGATGTCCCAGTTGCTATCTGGTCATTGAAGAGAAAAAAAAAATCTCTATTTCAATTCTAAACAACTTGGATATTGTTACAATCTGCTATTTGATAACCATACATCGGCTTTTGGACATTTCGAACCACTATTATCATATAAATCAACACAAACAGAAGACCATGGTTTTAGTGAAATGTCAAACAACATTGACACAATACAATGTGCAAATTTGGAAATAGAAAACTTGTGCTTCAAACAAGTGCTTTTGCAGCAAGGCTTTCATATAAGTGTTTCCATAGAATGAAATTGTCATGATTCCTTGTTTGAATCCATTTCAAAATTGACAATGTTCTCTGATAGTTTGAGAGTTAGAAAAGCAATTGCACAAACCTTTTACAATAGCATTGTATCAAATGATAATAGAGCAATAAAATGCTTGCACAAATATCTTTGTAAAGACAAAATACAAGAAAATAGGCTTCTGTCTAATTGGGAAACATTGATTGTCCAGTTGGCACAACCATATACCATTGGTTCGATAGAAGGCAATGACTTTGCTATACAATGGTTGTGTGAATTATTGGATAGTAACATATTTTTGTGGGAGTGCCAGGTTTTCTGAAATCTTGTCTCGATTCTATTCGACATGTAAGGTATCTGGAACTTTATATCTATTGCAAGTTAAAATAGATGCAACTCATTCACATTTCCATCCATTATTAAAAACAAGCTCCAAGTAAACACCATCAAATTTGCTTTCTTCTACTGCAAGTGCAATTGTCCTTCACACAAACGACAACTCCAGGAATCGAACACAGGCCACGGCAATAGGCAATACCAATGGAAAAGACATTGACAACAAGCGAAGTGACAAAACAACAGACAAGAACATTAGCAAAAGGAGAAAGCAAGATAGGGAATTTGAAGAACCAGAAAGAAAACAAAAAACAACAAACATGAACATTGAAACTTCAATTGTTGAAGAGGCATGCTTCAAAGACAAAAAAAAGTGTTCTAGCCCATTGTCGATGAAGCATGCAAAAGCTTACGCTCATTGAATCGTGCCATGCGTAAAGAAGCATTTAAGAAACAACAACAAAGGGAATCTGAAAAGGCAAGCAAAGCAACTGCTTCATACTTAAAAAACTATTGAAGATACTCCTGCCCACATATGCTTTGTTTGTAGACGCTTGCATTTCAAAAAAGATATTCGTATCATCAATGAACAAACATATATGGCATTGAAGTCTTTGACAAACATGGAGGAGATAACATCATTTGCATTAAATAACCAAATTTGTAAACAATGCAAAAAACATATTGCCAATGCAGAGTTACCATTTTTTGCATCGCCATCTCACATTCGGCACAATACTATATTGCCATTGGTAGTTGTTTTAACTCCTCTTGAAGAGCGGTTGGTTTTTGCCAAGAAATGATTTTGCACAAAATACACGGTCAACTTGGATATAAAAGAGCACAACTAGGTCTAAATGGAACCGTTATCAATATGCTTGCAGATTTGGACAAAGTGCAAAGAGCTTTACCCAGGAACTTAGAAGATGGCATGACAATTGCAGTTATGTTAAAATGAAAACTAGAATACAAAAATGCATTCTTGTCTGGGAACATTCGCCCTAACATTTTTATGGCTGCATTAAAAAAATTAGCAAACACTGAACTTTACAAAACCGAGGGCGTCGTTATAAATGCTAGTTGGGAAGAAATGTTTCAACAAACAGCACAACAAGAACCAAGTGAAGAATCATTTCATGAAGCGCCAACTAAACACGAAAATGACATGGACATGGAGTCAATAGATGAAAATAATGACGAAATAGAAATGGAAACAGCCTTGGAAAAATTGGTCCATGGTCATGGACAAACTCATATAATAGATGATTTGGTGAATAACATCATAGAAATTGCACCTTCTAAGAACTATCATCCATTGGGAATTTTTCAAGACAAATATTGTGAAGAGCTAAACTTCCCGACACTTTTCTATGGATGTAGCTGTCCTGAAGACATTTGCAAACGATACCGTTATCAACAAATAGTGCAATGGGAGCTACAGCACGAAAGCACAGACTTTGAAGCACATCCCAAAAATATTTTCTTTAAAGCAATAAAGGTCCTTATAAAACAAATCTCTGGTACTGCTTGGATTTCGATTCGTATAGGAGAATTAAAAGGGAAAAAGTTGTTGGCAAAGGATGTTAAATCACAAGCCAATCTTGAAAAAATCATCAAATCTCCAATTGCATATCACACATTGAAAGCGATAAGAACATCCCCTGATTACTCTGACAATGTGAAGAAGAATCTATTCGCAATGATTCGGCAACTAGGTCCACCAACTCGTTTTGTGAGCTTTACAAGTGCTGAACATCTTTGGCAACCTTTATGCAATGCACTTGAACAAATAGAAAGAAAAATCCTAGAAAATTTATTGGATAATTGCCTTGAACATACTATTGATTCATTGGTAAGAAACACCCGGTGATTTGTAGCCATTATTATAGACACAAAACAAATGCAATCAAACAATTAATTTTTAAAAACCATAGCATTTGGGAAAAGTACAAGACTACGTTTTCACCACTGAGTTGCAACAAAGAGGAAATGAACATGAACATGGACTCCTTTGGATTGAAAATGCACCAATTTATGGAAAAAATACCAATGATGAGATCACTTCTTTTGTCGATTGTTATATATCGACGAATTTGTCATTATTTGCATAGGACTTTGTTAAGTTCCAAACACATCATCACACTAGAACATGTAAAAAACATCGACATTCCAAATGTAGATTTCATTTTCCAATGCCTCCTATCGCTACTACAATAATTTTAGAACTTTTGGACAATAACTCTATAGATCTAAAAAATCAGGGTAGAAAAAACGATGAAGATCGGCCGCTCTGCAACTTTCTAGTTTTTGCAGCCGTGTGAGAGCATAAATTTCTGGATCTCCTCGTGAGATCGGACGTGATGAGGACCTCTGGAGGCGGAGATCCACCTCCCACACGTCCTTTAACCACCGCTGAAGCATTTCAAAAATTGATTACAGCTCCAGGATTGAAATCGCAGATTCCTTCAGTACCGAAATTCATCAAGAAACTTGATTCCATCCCTGAAATAGCCTTGCCTCCGGATCAACCTATGTGGATCACCCTGACATTGGCTGAACGAGGTTTGGTGGGACAGTTTATGGGACTCTAGCCCTCCACCAGATCAATTGAAAATTGGATCCAGAGGAATTGGAGGCCTTTGATCTAGAACAATGTTAC
This sequence comes from Larix kaempferi, assembly GCA_027924585.1. NCBI lineage: Eukaryota > Viridiplantae > Streptophyta > Pinopsida > Pinales > Pinaceae > Larix > Larix kaempferi. The sequence goes on from BSBM01000143.1 coordinate 5,001,646, forward strand.
ATGTTATGCACTAGGAAGAGGATATTTCATTTTTGAATTCATCTCAAAGGAGGATCGGGACCTTATCTTCAGAAGTGGCCCCTATTTCATGGGCACTCAAGGGCTCTACGTCAATCGGCGGGCGCCTGACTTTGATCCATCGGTGGATGTTCCCAAGGAAGTCCCTGTCTGGGTCTGGTTGCCCAATCTACCTGTCCATTGCTGGAACACCCCTTCCTTGCAAACGATTGGGAATGGATTGGGCCGGTATATTGATAAAGCAGACTCCAAAGCGCAATACACATGTGCCTGGATCTGCGTTGAAATCGATCTGGAGGCAGGGCTCCCGGAAGCTGTCAAACTCACGGTGGGCAATTGACACCACTTCCAAAAGCTAGACTATGAACAACTACCGTTTAAATGTAGAGGTTGTCATGAATACGGGCATTTCCAGAAAACAACTGCCCTAAAAATCAAGCACCAGAAAAGGAATTTGATGAAGGTTGGAATCAAGCCAAGAAGGCAAAAACCAACTCCAAGCCTAAAGAGAAGAAAAATAATAATCCTCTAGTGAGCTCAGCCAAAGCCCCGGAAGCCCAAATAGTCACCACTGTCTCCGGGAATAGCTTCGTGATCTTGGAAGAACATGACAATACAATAAAAGCTAAAGAGAAAATGACGGAGGCAACCAACCCCCCAGTTACCGAAGAAGCCATCCAGGAGAAAGAAGATGAGAAAGTACAATCCAATGTTGATTCTGAACCAGAAGAAGAAGCACTGGATAGCGTAGGAACATAAACAAGCAGCTCCCAAATCACCCCTAAAAAAGCCAGCAGAGATAGGAAGTCCAAGAAAGAAAGAAGAGAGAAGGAGACATATCTAGACATACTGCAAGGATCGCAGAAAACTCTAAAAAATATGATGAATAACCGTACCACTAGAAGGCAAGGCCAGGCTTCAAAAGGAGCCAATACCACCCAAGTAAGTAAATAATAAAATTAGTCTCTTGGAATTGTAGGGGGTTCGGCAGTAAAGTTAAAGAAGAAGCTCTCAAAGATCTTCTCCGAATGACGAATCCAGAGATCCTACTTATCCAGGAGACTAAATTGGAGGGAGACGATCTCCTCTAAGCAAGTAATAGTTTTTGGAAAAAAGGTCAAGGAAGAGTTGTGAGTGCTCGGGGTGCTTCGGGTGGCATAGGCACATTCTGGGATAGCTCCAAATTTGATCTACTTCTTGTTGATAGCTGCACCCATTGGCTCCTCACCAAACTGCAACACATAGTATCGGGACAACAACTAAGTCTTTTCAATCTGTATGTCCCAGCCCTCCCCTCTGAGAAACAGAGCTGCTGGGATAGCTAAAAATTTATTTGAGCTCAAATTCCCCAAAAAATATAATCGTGGTAGGGGATCTTAACATTACCCTCACTCAAGAAGAAAAAAAATGGGGTTTAGTGGTTAGAGATCCAGCCAGGGAGTGGGTGGAGGATCTTATTCTAGATTGGGATCTGGAGGAAATCAAACCCACCAAAGGAAAGTTCACGTGGTCAAACAAACGGCTAGGCCCTGGACACATTACTGCGCGGCTGGACAGATTCTTAATCCAAAATACCTTCTTGATCTATGGACTCTCAATCACCTCCACAATCCTCCCTCATAGTGTGTTGGATCACAAACCTATTATGTTGGAGCTTTCCCAAGACAAGAACCTGGGCCCTATTCCCTTCTGATTTAGCCTGACTTGGATTAAGCAAGAAGGCTTCCAGGATCTCGTCTCTCAAACTTGGAGTGAACAAGTTCATGGATCCCCCTTCTACATTTGGGAGGAAAAACTCAGAAGACTCAAAAAAACCCTCAAGACCTGGGACAAAACCCTCAAAACACCCATCTCCAAGAGGCATGAAGCCCAGATCCTGCTTGAGGATCACCAACTGCTTCTAGAAGACAACCCTGTCACTCCTGAACTCTTGAACAATGAAGTAGATCTACAAAGGTCATTCCACAAGGCATGCTGTGAAGAGGAAGACTATTGGTGCTAAAAGTCCCGTAGCCTATGGCTCCAGGCAGGCGACAAAAACACTAGATATTTCCATAAACAGGATGAGGCCAGAAAGCACTTCAAGGCAGTCAAAGAAATCCACCATCAAGGTCAAGAAATCCAGGATTTCGAAGGGATTAAGCATGCAGCCCACGACTACTTTAAAGATTTGTACACTGAAACCGACAACAGATTTGTTCCAGCCAATGCTTACCCATCTCTTTGGTTCCAAGACTAATCCAAGATGACCTAAATCTGAAGTTAATAGCTCCGGTAAAGATTCAAGAAGTCCAAGCAGCTCTCGATCAAATGGAAGCCGACAAGGCCCCTGGCCCCAACGGATTCACCGCCCGCTTCCTAAAATCCTGTTGGTCTATCATAAAAAAGGATCTGCTCAGAATGGTGATGAAGAGCCAGTACTGCAACAAAATTGGAGGAAGCACAAATTCTACCTTCCTGGCACTTATTCCCAAAGACAAAGGAGCAACCAACTTCAACAGGTATCGGCCAATTTCCCTTTGCAACATCGGCTACAAGATTGCCACCAAGATAATAGCAAATAGGCTCAAAGAAATCCTTTCGTCCATTATCCCTGAAAATCAAGGCGGATTCATCAAAGGCCGTCAAATCCTGGACAATATCATCCTGGTCCAGGAAGCAATTCACTCTAGCAATCAGCGCAAAGAAAAATATATGATCATCAAGTTAGATCTGGCAAATGACTTCGATCGAGTCAGACATGATTTCCTGTTTAAAGTTATGGAGAACTTTGGGTTTGCTCAGGATTTTATAAGCTGGATAAAAGCCTATGTAGGTTCTCCCTGGATTGCCCCATTGGTTAATGGGAGAGCAGCAGAATTCTTCAAAGCCTCAAGGGGCCTGAGGCAAGGTTGCCCCATGTCGCCTCTACTCTATGCAATCCAAGCATCTATCTTAAGTTTCCAATTGGACCATCGCCAGCAGATTCAATCTTTATCTGGACTTAGGATGGTGGCTGGATTCGAGGACCTCAACCACGCTCAATTTGTAGACGATGCCCTTCTTCTGGGGGGAGCAAGTAGTCTGGTTGCTAGAAAGTTCAAGAGTAAGTTAGAATTATATAATGAGGCTTCTGGTAGAAAGATCAACCTGCCGAAGAGAAAAGTTTATGGCTGGAACTGTTCTCCAAGGGAGATGCTAGATATTACGAGCGTGCTTGACATGGAAGTATTCACGACATGGGACTCCTTCAAATATCTTGGTGTACCTATTTTCAAAGCCACTCCAAAATCCATTCATTGGCTCCCGGTGCTGGACAAACTAAAGCTCAGAATTCACCCTTGGGGTGCATCCTGATTGAATTTAGCTGGCAAGGTGGTGCTCTTAAAATCTGTCCTCACAAGCATCCCCATTTTCCAGAGCTCCATGCTGTTGGCCCCAAAATTGATTGGCCTCAAAATCGACTCCCTACTTAGGCGCTTCCTTTGGGAAGGGGGAAAGCATAACAAAAGGAAACTCCATCTTGTCAATTGGGAGAAAGTTAACAAACCACTGCTGGAAGGCGGCCTACATATCCGCAAGATTAGCATTCAAAATCTAGCTCTAGGAGCTAAAATACTTTGGAATGTCATCTCTGGTAAAAGCTCTTGGAGCAAAAAGGTTCTATGGAAAAAGTACTTTCACGGTTCAAGAAGCCACTGCCTTGACCGTCCCCCAAAGGTCCTCAATGGCTCCCCTATCTTTAAGCTTTGTCTTAAAGTCCTTGAGCCCTTTAAATCAAACCTTTTCTGGATACCTGGAAATGGGAAGCACATCCGCATCTGGGAGGATTCAATTTTGGGTGAGCCCCCGTTAAGCTCCCATGATGGCCTGGGAAATCTAAAAGAGTGGTTGCTTTCTAACAATCGCTCTATACTGTGGGATATCTCAGTCTGGAACTCTGACAATGATAGAACTTGGAAAGATTGGGACTTTTCTAATATCCTCGCATTCTTAGAGAATGAAGCTCAGAACCTGCTAATGTTTCTCCAAGGGAAATCTCCTTTAAAAGCATGTTCCAAAGATAAAGGAGGTTGGGGCGACACTTCAAGAAAATACTCTGTGGCGGCAGGCTACAAATACCTGATTTCAATACCACATGTTCCACCCGATCCGAAAACTTGGAAATCAATCTGGTCCTTCAAGTCTCTGCCAAAAATTGATATGTTCATCTTGACTCTGGCCCATAAAAGTATCCTGACAAGCGAAACCCTCAGGAAGTGAGGGCGGGAAGGCCCCTCCCGCTGCCCTCTCTACTGTCTTGAGGTTGAAACCTCAAATCATCTGCTGCTCCTCTGCCCCTATGCAAAAGAAGTGTGGAAAAATGCCATTGGGCTTGATGTCTTGCTGCCCCCGGATATCCCCGAACTCCTTAGAAGTTGGAGCTCCCTCTGTCCATTTTCTTTGAATCAAAAAGAGTAGCTCAAATGCTGTTGGATGATCCTCCCTAAGTATGTCCTCTGGAAGATTTGGCTTGAAAGGAACAATAGGCTGTTCCGAGACAAAATGTGCAAGCCACCTCATGTGGCAATAAAAGTCAGAGCTCTTCTGGGAGAAACACTCCCTTCACTGGCTAAAGACAACAACTCTGCTCCTCTTGATCCTGTTGAAGCTATTTGGCTCAGAGAAATCTCGCCCTCCTCTCCTCTGCAAGCAGCAGCCATAAGTACTATCCGAGCTAGCTGGGAGATCCACTTGGATGAGAAAAACTTCACGAGACGGAGGAATTCGCTAAGAAAACACAACCTGTTCTTCGACGGAGCAGCAAAGGGAAATCCAGGGGCGACTGGAGGTGGTGGGATAATATTGGACCCTGACGGAACTCTTGATCTATCTTACTCCTGGGGACTGGGTACTGATACTAATAAAAGTGCATAAGCACTGGAACTTCTGCAAGGACTTCTTCAAGCTATTAAAAGAAACATCAAAGAACTTGTAATCTTTGGGGACTCTAGGCTGATAATCCAAGCCACTATTTCTCAGAAAATGTCGAAGCTTATCAAGCTAAACCACATCATGAAGAAAATCAATCTCCTGTAGAACAATTTCAGCTATATCAGCTTCTATCACATTCTTAGGGATCTTAATCACCTTGTGGACGCAGAAGCTAATAGAGGGGCACCCCCGAGCAGGGGTTTTTTGCTTATCAATGGGGATGGGAACCACGCACTCATCCCCTAGACCCACCTGTCTTTCTCTCGCCTTGATGTAATGGATTCTAGGCACAGATCTACAACTTTCTCTGCTCCTGGAGTGTTATCGACAGAGGTTTCTCATACCACCTCCTGTGCGAACCATCAGCCCGTCAGGACCTTGATGGAACGCCTGCCCCAGTGCAAGTCACGAGGTCCTTACGTTCTCAGCATTAAAAGAGGACCAAGGGGCCTTCATTCCAACCAGAACCTTCATTTCTGCGAGTGCTCTATCAAAATCTTAAGGAAGGCATTATCTACACGTTTGAAGGTAGTAGCTATGGCGTCCAACTCACAGACCGATCCATCCTTGAATGAGAAATTCGAACTGGTGGAGAAGGAACTCAAACGCCTCAAGAAGCAACTAATGGATCAAAACCGAGTGATTGCGAACTTTGATCAGGAGGTAGGAAGAAGATTAGAAAAGGTGGATGCAGACCTTATCCAGCTCAGGGAAATCATCATTAGCTCCGTTGACAAACATCTCAAAGACCAGGCTATCACTCAGGACGAGCTGGAGAAAAGGATTTCCAACCTGGAGAAGCAAGTCGGAAATCTTACATTGGATTGGAAAAATGCAAAGGAGAAGCAATAGAACTCCATGGGGAAAGGATTCTCTGCCAGTAGTTTTTTGTTCTCAGGACTGGTTCCAACCTACTCTCTGCAATTTTAAGAATCGACATCTTCTATCTGTCTTAGTAGCTCTTCTCCCTGTCTCGGCAACTATCCTCTGTGTATCAACAACTAATATCTTTGTATCAGCAGTTGTTCTCTCTTCAGCTCGCCATGTCTAATTCATTCTTACTTTCAAAGCTATGTTAATCTCCCCTCTGTCTAGAAGGCATTTTTGGGCCTGCGTTAGTCTTAGATGTACTGGTTCCAGTGGCTAGCCCACTGTTTTCTTAAATATAAAACCATAACCGTTGTTGTAAAAAAAAAAAAACTCTATAGATCTAATTGAAAAATCAAAACAAATATTCTCTGTTTTTTAATCTAAACAATATCCCAAGAACATGTCATTTGCATTGATTTTACAACAATTGCAACTGACTAAATATGAATATGTTTTGTTGTTGTGTTCCATGGTCACTCGACCTACTTTGATTTTAAAAAGAGATCCTGCAGACATTTGGATTAATGCATTTGCAAAAGAAATTCCAACTCTGTGGCAAGCAAACACTAATGCACAATTTATATTAGATGCCTATGCTACTACAATATATGTAAGTTCTTATATAACAAAATTGGATAGACCTATGACAACTGCTTTCAAAAGTATCAAAGAAGAAGCTCTTTCTGAAAACAATGGAAAAATTAAAACAATAAGGAAGCTTGGCAATACGTTGTTGAACATGCAACAAATGTCTATTCGACAAGCAGTACATATAGCACTTTCATTACCTTTGAACTCATCTTCAATAAAGACAGTCTTCATTAATATTGCACCAGATGACAAAAAAATAGTCGTGCTTAAAAAACCATCGCTTTTACAAAAAGAACCTGACAATTCCGAAGACATTATTTCTCCCTCGATCTTGGACAAGTACATTGCTCGTCCACCCACACTTGAAAATATTTCCTTGGTAGAGCATGCAGCTTTCTATTCCTGTATTCAAACAACTACGATAAAAAGAAATAGGCCATGTATCATTCGATATATTCGATACAACAAAGAAAAGGACCCTGAGAACTTTTCCAGGGAGAAGATCTTGCTATTTGTACCTCATAGAAACGATTACAATTTGCTAAAATCGCATTTTGAAAAATGGACTGAAGCATCTATCAATTACAATGAAGAAATATCTAAAATCGAGCAATTGTTTATGCCTACCCCAACAACAAAGTGGGGAGACATAGACATTGCAACTGAAACTGTTGACTTGGAAATTGACGATCCAACTGAATCTAACAAAGCAAAAAAAGAAATGATGGACGCATCTGGCTTTGAACAATATGATATTCAACTTGACTTATTCCACAAAAGCTCAGTACATTTGCCAAAACACAACAAGATTTTCAATTTTTCAAGCAAACCGTTTATCCTGGATATGAACAAGTACTATGCAATTAGAAGAAATCTAAACAAAGAACAACAAGCAATTGTGAAAGAGATTATTTTAAGGAAAAATCTTGATCCATTTATACCAATTCACTTGTTTTTGACAGGAAGTGCTGGAACAGGAAAAACTCACACTGCCAAGGCTCTGTATGATGGTCTGGTCATTATTCATGACAAAGAAATTGGTAGTGACCCATTGAAAAGAAAGGGTCTGACTACTACATTTACTGGTAAAGCAGCATACCTTGCAAATGGCATTACAGTGCATTCTGCTTTTAAGTTACTGTTGAAGTCCACAAGCATGGTCCCCTTAACTTCAAATACACTAGATATTCTAACAAAAGACTATCAACAATTGCAAGTTTTGCTTGTTGATGAAGTGTCTTTGATAGGTTCTCACTTGGCTTAGTGTTATAGGTCAAATCTGCACTTCTTCGTCCGTGATCACATTGCTCTATTGATCACACAAAAGGACACTATGGATGGAAGAGCTGGATTGGCCTAGGATGATTTGTTGCTGAGATCACACCCCTTCAGCTAGAAATTATATTTTGTCTACATATTTCATAAAAAGTGCGCTACTATTTAAACTGGCATCTAGCGTCCTAAACGTAGGTTCTAATGAAGACAACCCGCGCACTAATCTCAAAAGTGATGTGCGCTAGTTGTAAAGAGCAATAGTTGCATACTGTGTGTTGGTTTACTAGCATAATACCTGTGCACATATTAAGATGAAATGGAAAAATATATTAAGATTACGAATTGGGATTAGTTGACATTGGTATTGTAACTCGCCCAACCTCCCAATTCAACTGCCTCACGAATCCAACTTCCATCCTTGTGCCATAAATACAAGGGGAAGCCATGAGGAGGGGGCCAATGAAGAAGAATCTATTGTTATGCTGAAGGAATTTCTAAGTCATTGTGAGGAGCAGGAGCCCAGGACTCAATTGCAGAAGTGTTTGGACAAATCAGGTATAACTGTATTTGGATACATTTCTTTGGCAATAAAAGATCGAGATACCCTTCCCGTCCCAATGGAATGTCTTTTCTATATGAATATCTGATTGTAATTAATGTTAAATTGCTTTCAATTTCATTATATATTACAGTCAAGATATGCTGAGGAAGGTTGAGTTATTTTGCAGGTACATTACTGTGAAGATTGGGCGAAAGCTAGGACCAGCCATCGTTAACAAGGGACTGATTTCGAAATCCTAATCTCATTTTCTTTACAGTAATCAATGCAAAGTAGAATGTATCTATCAGCCACCCCATGTACGTTGGTAGCATCCTTTCCCCTGCTATAGGGTATAATCCTTCACAACAAAACTGGTGACTCCGCTGGGGAGCACCGGTTGTTTCTCCTCTGGGGACCTTGTCTAGGTTTTCTTTCAGTTTTACAGTCTGTTGGCTTTCTAAGAGGTTTTTATAGGTTACTTTGCTATTTCCTTTTGCTTTGATTCGTTTCAGTCTGACTGTGCAAAGCCCTTTTTCATTGCTTTCAGTCCCTGTGCGCTAGTCTTCTGTGCACACAGAAGTGCACCCTCTGCCCTGTGCGCTAGTTTCCTTGAAACATACCCACGCACTTTTTGTTGCAGGCGCTGGTGTTTATACCAGACAGAAGCGTACTTTCCTGTAGGTCTAAACCTTTCACCAGGGTTTGGTTTCCATGTTTTTTGATCTACTGTTGGCACTTGCTTTGTCTTTCTGACTATCTTTGAGACATCTTTGTCTTGTTTGAGTCTTGCTTTAACCTCTTGAAAGTCCTTTTGGATTACTTCACTTACCTCGGCACTTGTTTTAGGTGTATTTTCTGCTTTTTAGGTCTTTTGAACCTGTGTGCAACTCCCTGCTAATCACAGTAGCACATATTTTTCCCTAGACACGTGTTGTAGTCCTACAGACCTGCACACTCAACGCTTGTTGTCTGTTGCAATACCTGTGCACTTTTACTGAGTTTTGCCTTATTTTTTAGGGTTTGACATCAGTTTAAGTTTTTGGGTGTCTTTGAAAGATTTGATGGTCTGGATACCTTCTGAGCTTTTGTTCAAGTCAGTATGAGTTGGTTGAAGTCTTCTTGTTAGCTTTTCCTTTTGAGTTTGTGTGGCGGTAGAGTTACTTTGGTTTTCTTGCCTACCCTACCTGTTTGGCAGATGCTTTTCTTTTGTTTTTTATGCTTAGGAGCAGCCTCTAGGTTTGTCTTTCCGTTGCATGCATCAGCTTTTCATTTTCTTTTGCATCTTGTTCCAAATCTACAATTTTTCACAGAAACAACTCTATAAGTGAAGTCTTTGTCATATTTGGATTTGATTGCTTTAAGCCATTAAGTTTTTATCTTTACCCACACTCTTGATAGATCTTGCTTGTTTCCTTTTTTTCAGATTCATTTTCTTTTGCAAAATAGAAGAAAAGATCAAAAAATTGAAAATCGGTAGCTTAGTTGTAAGATTTTCCATTATTGCTTCGAAGTAGGATAGATTATTTTGCTATTTGCTTAAAAACAAAAAAATCGAAAAAGAAAAATGTCTATGCTTAGGATTGCCTATCTTTTGTTTTGAAAGACATAAACGAAAAAATAATAGTCTTTGTGAAGTTTTTATGCATCATTTGTACGCATTCTACTTTCTATCATAAACCATACCACACACGTCACTACCTATTGAGTAAAAAATAGCCTTTAAAAAGAAAATTTAATAAAATCAATTAGCAGCTTTTTCTTTTTAGGTTTGACACTGCATCAATTAGCTTAGGCTAGGATTTCGGGGTCAATCACCTTAAACTGCCCGAAATCAGTTTCATTGCTCAATAATTGTAGTAAGATGATCTTTTAGGCAAACCCACTTATATCAAAATATCCTGGGAACGCTCTACTCAAGCTAGAGTTAAGCACGAGGCTGTGTGAGATTGGAACTGCTGAGGATACCCCCTCACTTTCCTTTCAAGCATAAATCAAAGTTGATTCACATACAGGGGGCCACTAGTACTTTTAAGTGCTTTTGGATTTCGGGCTTTGCTACCCTGCCCATGCGTCTTGGCTAGGCTGACGACTGTTCCCCCAGGTATTTTTCGTATTTGTGGTATCCTTAGTATCTTAACCCTAGGGCTCTTCACAGGTATAGTGGAAGGATATTTCCACTGCACCTCGGACAGACACGGAAGGTAACCCTTTGCAATAATCCCGAGAGATTCAAACGCTTGCACCCAAAGGACCTCCATTGGACATCGTGTAATTGACCGTCGATAGTCTATTGGTTTGTTCTGGGCCCTCATCATCCCAAACTTGCTTCTAAGAGTATTAGCTTTGTTTGCCTGGTTTTGATAACTTTAGGACATTTTGTAGTGGTATGTTGTTTGCTCCCTAGTCGTTTAGTGGCCACTAGGTTTTCATACTTAGTTTGCTTTTGATATAGCTGTGGAGGATCAACCTCTCAGTAGGCCACGAAGGTTGCAAAACCTTCCACCACTCACTGTGGAGCCTCCACCTCCACCGCGACGCCGGAGGACTAATTCTCATGGTTCATACGAACTTACGGGCGAAACTGAACCACCTGGAGAACCGCAAGTCAGAATTCAGGATCAACAGGTCTTTGATATTGTTGAGGTTGAGGACTTAACTTCCCAAGAATTTAGCACTCCTTTCAACCCTCCCCTAACTAGACCAAACGATCCATTACTTGTAACTGTGGACTCTCTAGGCCAACCCAAGTTTAGTGTGTATAGGTTTACCCTTGGTTATTACATGGCTAGTTCCGGAGATGAAACAGGAGTTCCCCAAACTCCTACTACAGCTATGATTACTAGAGCTCTCTCTCATTCTTTTGCAAGCACATTGGTATCTACCTCGTTGCAGGCTACATCGGCCTCGAGCCCTTCTTTTAGTTTCAGCACTAGTTCCATAGGTATGTCTAGTTCTCAACCTTCGACAATAGCTACCCCTTTTGGTGCCACTTCTGGACTTTTTCAGATCCCTGTCACATGGATATCCTCGGTACCGTCTACTTCATCTCCTTTCATGCAACAATCCCAGGGCATTCCACAAACTGCTCCTTTTGGTCAAGGTTTTCCTTGGTTTGGAGGGCACAAAGCTCCCTCCATGCCCTTTGTAGGCTCGATTCCCACTCTATCCACAACTGTAGTGCACTCGATGCCTTTGTCGTCTGTTACATCCACGCTTGGGTTTAACCCCTACATAGGTCAGAATGTACATCCTTCCAATGTGAAAACATCTCATATACCTGTAGGGAGTATCCATTTTTCACTGTTTGGTGGAGGAGGTGGTAACACGTTTAACCCACATTACGGAGAGGCTAACACCCAGCCGCAATGGACACACACTCAAGGAAGTAACCCTCTCTCTTTTGGTTGGAGCAATTTTAGCAACGTGTTTACTTCACAACCGGTGGCTGGGGGCAACCCCAACCAGCAGAACACAAGTCAGGCTTTAGGTGGTTCCCCCTACCGAAACCCTGCTAACCAAATGCCATAAAAAAAACCTCGTTTACCTTTTCTGGCAACCTTGAATTTTCCAGATCTTTCAAAACTAACAAATTATCCAGTGCGACATCACCCCGCATGGCCACCAGTCCCAACCAAGATGCCTTTAGACATTCCAAAGTTTGAATGCAAGACTGGGGAAGATCCTGGTGACCATGTCACTACGTTTCATCTCTGGTGCTCTTCTAATTCATTAAACGGCGATTCCATCATATTAAGGCTCTTTCAAAGAACCTTGACTAGTGCTGCAGCTAAATGGTATATTGAATTGCCTGCAGCTTCTTATGATAACTTTTGGGATCTGGCTACAGTTTTTCTGAATCACTTTCAACTCCATGTCCGGTACGATGTTGGTATAGACCTTCTGTCAACTTTTCGACAGAACAAAGCTACTCATTTATCTGACCACATTCAGGAGTGGCAAAGGAGAAAGAGGCTCATTAAAGTTGAGATTCCTCCAGAATTTCTTTTAGAGTGGTATTTGAAATCACTCCTTTCTTACATTTCTAAGGAAGTGGCAACTTCTGGAGTGTCTTATGAGGAAGAGGACATTCTCAGGACCCAGCAACTTGATCTTGTTTATGCTCAATCTGGGATCCTATACGAGATCATTCCAGACATGCTGAGATCTAATATAGATCTAGGTAAACCCAAGCGCGGACCACATGTTGATGGCATCGTGGGTTCAGTAGATTCTACAGCATTTGAAGCTTTAACTAAGCAGGTTCACGCCTTATCTGTCAAACAGTCTGTTGCGGAAGCAACTTCAGTTGCAACCCCCCCTTCGCAAACGGAATCTGTACAACAAGTGCAGACAAATCAAAAGGGCCCTTGGCATCCCAACAACAACAACAACAAGGGCAAGAAAGGGGAGGGGAACCACCAAAAGCCCAAAAAAACAGAAAATGCCGAGGAGGAAAAAAAGGATAAAAAGAAAGTGAAGTTTCCTTGCAAGTTGTGCAAGGAGGACCACCTCACTCATCAATTCCCTCTAATGGAAGAAGCCCAGAAGCTACTCTGTGAGAAGAAACCAGCTGTCTTAAAAGACCCATTCCCTCACGGACAAGGTTCAGCTTCTGGCAACTCTAGTGCTAGGGGAACCCCTCATGCCTCATCTGCTGATCAATCATTTATTAATATGGTTAATTCGGACATGCTTTTACAAACTCGAGCTAGAAACTATACTCCAGATTCCCAGCAAAGAGATAAGGATGTTCCCGAATCATCTACTCCTCTCCACATCGAGAGGCCAGTAGATTCGCTGCCAAAGATTTTGAAAGGTGTCTTAAAACAGGCTATGCACAATCCTAACGCACGGGCTGCTCCTAACTACAATGTTGTGGAGGATTTATCCCAAACTCCCTGTGCCATGTCCACTTTGGAGGTACTGCAAAGTTGTCCATTACAACGCAGTGCACTTCTCGCAATGATCAGGAGCATAGACTCATCCAATATGCTTGCTCGTTTTGATATGTCAAATATCAAACCTCAGTTGCCATACCACATCGCTCTCCAAATAGAAGTAGTCCATGGTCCCAAGACCATTGGACGAGCTGTTGTAGATGAGGGCGCATCTATGTGCGTAATGTCCATTTCTTGATGGAAGGCTTTGGGTTCACTTGAATTAGCCCCCTCGAACACCTTGCTTACCGCCTTTGATAGAATATCGTTCCGTCCACATGGAGTCTTACCATCATTCGACGTTGAACTTGCTGGTAAGCTAGTGTCTATAGAGATTGAAGTGCTGGATGCTCCACTTGACTACAATTTGTTGTTAGGTAGGAGTTGGATGTATGCAATGCAAGTAGTGCCATCGGCTGTTTTCCGAGTTTTAATGTTCCCTCACGAAGGCAAGATCATCACAGTTGATCAACTTTCGTTTTCTCGGAAAAACAACCAGACTTCATCGAATTCAACAATTTCGTTGGTTGATCGGTCTCACCCAGCAACTGAGAGTTTAGGGGCAGGGCTCTATTGGTCATTAATGGGCACTTTTGACCTACCTACTCTTGTTCATTTTATTGGTTCCGAGGAGTGTTCATCGTCTGATATTTTCACGGTTTGTACAACAACAGATCGATGGATTCTCCCCACCGAATTGGAACCAGTAGTGCCCCTATCTGTTGCGGAAGTGGCCTACTTAGATTCACAACATGTTGCAACAGAACATATTGTGACTCCATTGGTCTCTGTCGAGTTAGATATGGACTATGCACCGGCATGGTCAGTGGACTCCATCCACTCTTTTGACTGTCGAGATACTGTTTTTCCCTCTGATGAGGCTATTTTGGAAGCAATGATAGGCCTGGACCATCCTTGGGAACACATGCACCATAGATCTTATTTTCTTCCTGACCTAGACAGGATAGAGAGAGGAGATTTTTCTATGAGACCCAGTGGTAATGTTGATTTGTCCGCTATCCCTTCTATTTCAAAAGTTATTTATGCCGAAGGGAATATGGAAAACATATCGAGAACTATTCCGATCAACATTTCCATCAAACCTGGAGTTGTGGAAAACCTTTTCATTGGGGAAAATTGTTCTCCTGAGGAGATCACTTTGTACACCTATATGTTTAAGGAATTCCGCAACATTTTCGCCTGGTCATACGAGGAGATGCCAGGCATCGACCCTACCATTGTAGAGCATGTCATCACAACTTATCCAAATGCTAAGCCTGTGAGACAGAAGCTCCGTCTAGTTAATCCTAGAAAAGCAACAGCCATTAAGGCAGAAGTTGAGAAGTTGCTCAAAGTCGGATTCATCTATCCAATTGCTATGAAGGAATGGGTCTCAAACCCTGTTCCGATAGATAAAAAGCAAGGAACCATTGGAGTCTACACAGACTTCCGGGACCTAAATAAAGCTTGTCCTAAAGACAATTGCCCCACACCGTTTATAGACCAGATTATCGATGCGTGTGCGGGCCATGAAATGTTTTCTTTCATAGATGGTTTTTTAGGATATAATCAGATTCAGATAAAACCTGAAGACCAACATAAGACAACTTTTATTTGTCCTTGGGGGACCTTCGCTTATCGAAAGATGCCATTTGGCTTGACGATGCCATTTGGCCTGAAAAATACTGGAGCTACCTTTCAGCGCGCACTGAACTTCGCTTTTCATGATATCAAGCACGTAGTGGAACCTTATCTTGATGATCTCCCAGCGTGATCTCGCAAGAGACGGGATCATCCTGATCACTTAATACTTGTGTTTGAACGGTGCAGATATTACAAGATTCGATTGAATCCCAATAAATGTGTTTTCTGCGTCGAGTCCGGACGTTTACTGGGTTTTATTGTATCTAGTCATGGTATCATGGTCAATCCACTTAAAGTTGAGGCTATTGTAAATATGTCTCCTCCTCGAAACCTAAGACAACTTCAGAGTTTGCAGGGTATGTCCAACTTCTTACGACATTTTATCATTAACTATGCCAAAATAACAAAAGGTTTCATGAGACTGCTCAAACAAGATACCTATTTTCTGTGGGATGAGGCTGCTCAGACGTCATTTGAGGCCTTGAAAAAGGCATTACTATCAGCCCCCTTGTTGAGCCCGCTAGACTATACGAAGGATTTCCTCCTATATCTGGCTGCATCTATATACACGAACGGTATAGTACTTGTTCAGGAGGATGACAAGCTCCAAGAGCATGTCATTTACTATTTGTCGCGCGCCTTAATAGCTCCTGAGATTAAGTATTCTTATGTGGAGAAGTTGGCATTAGCTGCTGTCCATGCTGTTCAAAGGCTACGTCACTATATCTTATTGCGAACTACCACAGTGATCACTGAGGTCAACCCGTTTCAATATGTTCTCACTCAACATATCATCGGTGGGAAATTCAATAAATGGATTGTGATCTTGCAAGAATTTGACCTAGTTTTTCAATTGGCTAAGTCAAAGAAGTCACTGGTTTTCGCCAAACTGATTTCTGAATTTCCTGGTGACATAGTACACAATGAAGAAGAGTCATCACTCCCGGATGAACACATCTTCCTCATTGCATCTTCTGACCCATGGTATGGGGATATTTTGGTATATCTCCAGACTTTGAGGTGTCCTTCTACTTTCTCTAGGGATGAACGACAGAAACTTAAGAGTCATGCAAAGAACTATCTCATCATTTCCGACACTCTGGATAGACATGGGATAGATTCCATTTTATGTCATTGTTTGAACTTAGAGGAAGCCGAAATAGTATTGAATGATGCTCACAGTGGAGCCTGTGGGGGTCATCTTTCTGGGTTGGCAACAACCCAGAAAATATTGCGTGTTGGTTATTTTTGGCCCACGATCTTCAAAGATTGTGTGGAAGCTATAAAACGCTATCAGCGATGTCATTTTTTCACCAAAAAGATGAGAGCACACCCAGCTTCTCTCCATCCTGTGATTACAGCAAGCCCCTTCACCAAGTGGAGGATTGATTTCATGAATTGTAATCCAGTTTCTGCTAGAGGTCATCATCACATCATTGTTGTCGTCGACTACTTCACTAAGTGGGCCGAGGCAATGCCTACTGTCAAAGCAGATGGGGAAACGACTGCTTATTTCGTATTTAACCAGATCATTGCTAGGTTTGGTGTACCCAAAGAGATTGTTACAGACCACGATCGACACTTTCAGAACAGCATGATGATCGAATTATACACCATGTTAGGTTTTCGCCAGGAACATTCGTCTTCGTTTTATCCACAAGCGAATGGTCAGGTCGAAGTGGTTAACAAAACTTTGAAAACCATTTTACAAAGGACCATTAATGCCAGTCGAACCAACTGGCACATCATGTTGTATCCAGCTCTTTGGGCATACTGAGCTAATTTCAAGAATGCCACCGAGTTCTCTCCCTTTCAACTTGTTCATGGGATAGAAGCAATTATCCCGGTTGAATGCGAAATTCCTTCATTGAAGTTGGTTGTCCAACTACTCTCCGACACTTCAGTTTTAGAAGAGAGTTTGCTGCACCTAGAACATCTTGATGAGCAACATCGTGATGTGCTCACAGCAAACGAAGCCCATAAGAATCGAGTTAAAAGTCAGTATGATAAGTCTGTCAAGCCCAGTGTTTTTCTTGAGGAGACCTTGTTTTGCTTTACGATCAAGACAAGGAACCCTTAGGAGCTAGCAAGTTTAAGTTAATGTGGCTCGGTCCTTACATAGTCTCTAAGGTTTTGAAGAAAGGTGCTTATGAGTTGACAGATTATGAAGCTAATAAGTTGTCGGAGCATAAAAATGGGCTCTGCTTGAAGAAGTACTATGCTTAGGCCTATGTGCTTTTTCATGTATTATAACTGTACATTTTGTAGAATTAGATTTGCTTGTGGTTGTCATTACATCTTATGTGTCTATTGCTTTGTGTTTCAGATGCCGACTTAACACTTTATAGGATTTGTTGATGGTGCTAGTCGCCACACCCGTCAGTTGGCTACAGCTGCCTGGGTTATTTACTCACCAACTGGCCAGCTAGTCTCTTTGGGAGGGGCTTATTTAGGTCCCACAATGAACAATGTGGCTAAATATAGCACGGTCATAGAGTTACTCCGAGATGCTCTTTTCCATGGCATTTCACATCTGGAGGTAAGACTCGACTCATAGCTAGTTGTGTTTCAGTTAATGGGTGAATATCAAGTTAGAGATCCTGTTTTGCTACGCCAGTTCCTGCGAGTTAAGTTACTTGAGAGACAATTTTGTTTACATTACATATCAACACATTCCAAGAAATTTAAATGCACTAGTTGACTCATATGCAAATTATGTTTTAGATTGGAATCTACATCATACACATCCATAATAAACAATTCACGCATAAAGATAAGAACACACATACTGTATATATAAGCCGTATCAAAAAATACATGAGTTTGAATCATAAGTCTGTCACAGTGTCATATCATAACATAAAAGGTCTCAACAGCCTCAAAAAATATACATATATATGTCCTTCCCCTATGGAGAAGGAGGAGCCTCTGCTGCCTCTTCCATATCTGCCATAGCTTCCTTGTAGCAGATGACTAGCCTAGCTACTTTCCTAAGTAGCCTGATCCATGCCGGGGGCACACCTACAACATCCTCCTGCAAAGCAAGCGACATCCGCTCGATCTTGTATGTAGGTATGCCATGAGTCAATCGACTCCTCTTCCCCTCTATGCTCACCAGCATGGCATTAGCTGCCCTTGCAATGACTGGTCGCACAAAGGTACAAGGGTGTCCTTCAGGACGCACTGGCCCAACATCTGCAGAAGACAATTTATTCAGTATCTCAAACTCATTTAAAAATCATATATATAAAATGAAAAAATTAAATAATTTTTCAAAAAACAAACGTACCTATCTCTCCCCAGGCTGATCCTGGAGGAAGAGCCAGCTCAGGATCATTGTGGAAGTCTATACCCGCATAAGGGAACTGCTCAAGAGCTGGTACCTTCCGGTCCCACCACGCCCAGGCATCATCCTCACTATAGCAGAAGTTGCTCTCGCCACCACCTTGGCGTAAAAAGATTTCTCCCCAACGAGACATAATAGGCTCATGAGGATTGAGTGGCGGCAAGGCCATCCCCAGACTCAATGCAGGCACCCTTTCAAAGAAAAAGGTACAAAGTATACTTCCGTAACCAAAGTTCTTCATCCTCCCGGTTTTGCACCCGGAAAGCTAAAGTTTCATGTTTGCTAGTAAGCTAGAACACCAGTCATACACTGTCCCTCGCAAGCATTCCGTACCCACATGCATATAGTTTCTCGAAACAAGGTGTTGTCACAACACTTACAACATTGACAACATTTACAACACTGACAAATGATTGCGTGAGATCATGCATATGCCAATGAAACCATTTGGAAACCTTGATGTCATATTCTGTGGCGATCTTTGCCAAGCAGAACCTGTTCATGACTCTTGGATTTTTAAGTCCCCAAAGTTCCAACAACAAACATTTCCATATAGCTTTTGGGTTAGTAATGTAAAATACTATGAGCTAAAAGCAGTTGTTAGACAAACAAACAATACATTCATCTCAATCTTGAATAGAATCAGAACAGGAAACCAAACAATAGACAATATTGAATACTTAAACCAACATTGCCATATACAACCACCAATGGATGCAACATTTCCTAATCTTTTTTATCGCAATAAAGACGTTCAATAGCACAATTGCAAAATGTTGTCACTTGTAGAAACATAAGCATTCATGCTAATAGCTGATGATAGAAAAGTTGATTCAATTGAAAAGAACCTTGATAGCCAGAAAACAATTCAACTTCCACCTACAATAACATTGAAAAAAAACATGCTTGTTGAACTAGTCGAAGGAAACTACTCAATTGATGATGGCTTGGTGAATGGTGCAGAGGGGGTTTTCAAAGATTATAGTCAAATAAACTTTGACATTGTTTGGATTGAATTTGCAAATCCAAGAGTCGGTGCCTTGGCTAGAGCCAAAATGCAACACTGCTATACACCTAATATCATGTGCAATTGGACACCTGTCAAAAGAGTGACAACACAAATATTTCTTGGGAGTAAAAACAATATCATGCGAAGACAATTCCCAATTCATTGGCATGTGCCTGAACAATCCATAGAGCATAAAGGCTGACGTTGGAGAAGTTGGCATTCGATCCAAAAGGGGTTACAAGACATGGTCATGTTTATACTGCACTCTCCCGTGTTAGAAGCATTGACTGCCTCTACTTGATAAACAAATTAGATCAAAAAAACTTTTCGGTCTTTGCAAAGTTGGGGCTGAATTAAAAAGATTGCAAAAACATGCAACATTGCAATTTCAATATGGACTAAATTCAATTCCAATTACTGGACACATACGTGTTTCATCATTAAACACACGTAGTTTGGTTTTGCACATTGACGATGTTGCAAATGACATTGAACTAATGCAAGCAGACATTTTATGTTTGCAAGAAAGTCACATGCATATGTCTCCAAAACATGCAATTTTTGTAGAACAATACAATTATGTTTTGGCGTTTTCAGTCCAAGGAATCATTACAATGATAAAAAAATATATTTTCATCCTGAATACAGAAAATTTGACAAAGGCAATTTTCACTAACCTCAAACTTGCTAACAACGTTTTGAAACTTGTAAATATTTATAATAGACCAAATGGCATCCTTGACACACTTTTCTATGTATTGAATTCTATTTTGTCTAAAACCACTAACACTACGCACATTCTAATTGTTGGTGACTTGAACATTGACATGTTCAAGGAAATGCCATCGAAAAAAAAATTGGAAACGTTTATGCAAATGAGAAAGATTCAATTGAAAACAACCAAACCTACAACCGATTCTGGTGCAATACTTGATCACTTTTGGACAAACTTAGATGGAAATGACCTTGCTTTTACTATTTCAGATGCCTATTGGACAGATCATCACGTTACTTTCTTGTCAGTTCCTTTCAATTGCAATTGAACTTTTCCATTTGCACATTGCAATATCAATGTTATGCTGCTTCAAAATGCTTTTTCCCCCCACCATCTAGTTTTACTACAACTACTAAAGGTACATTTCATTAGACATTGCAAATGCAAATGTCAATGGCATTTGCAATATTGTTGATGTTCAAAAAACCTGCACCAAATGTTGAAGCATTGTTCTTTTGCTCATTCAAAAAAATGTGTCTTTTGTATTGTGCCATTGCAATTTTACTTTCCATTACATTGCAAAAGTCATTGTACACAATGCAAAGGTCCATTGATTCAGCTATCAAAAACAACCATACCAACTTGCAAAAAAAAACAACATTGCCATTTGCAAACACAATTGCAATTGAAAAATAAAAATCCCATTAAAGTAATGTGGCTTGTTTCTTGATCTGTACTTTAGCACTAACAATGAACTATGCCTATTTCAACAACAAATACAATGAAATGCAACTTCCTTTTCTTCTTGGAATATTGTGCTAGGTTATCTGTGATCGAATTTGAGGCTTGGCTTCAACAACATTGCCTTTGCTCTTACACAGGTTTGTGCTTTGAACTTGCATTGATTTAAGAAAGTTGTTCAGAGTTACTTTTGAAACAAGTATTCTAGCATGGTTTTCTTTTTGCAATTTTGCATATCCATTGTCGTACTTTCTTTTGTTGCTTTCATAGTTCCTTCCTTTGAAAACAAAAAAACTCAAGATATTGATTATGATGCATACAACACCAAAGTGGAAAATGTTAAATGCTTCTAGCTTAGAATCAATAATGGAAAGAGATAAATGATTCAGCTCAACACTGAGGAAAATGTTATATGCTTGTGCATGTTTCATGTTGTGCCCCATTGTAATTTGACAATGTGCTTTTTCTTTTTTCGCTCTTTATGCACCTGCAAATTGTATTGTAACCCTGTCCATTTTTTAACAGAGCATTGCAACTGCAGGTAGTAACAAAAAAAATCCACTATTTCAAAAAAAAAACAGAGCAAGACTGTCACCATCTTCAAAATGCAAAATACATTGGTTGAAACGTTGTCACCCAACAATCCATCGCCACGGGATTTTTTGCTTCCTTCAGAAACTAGTTCAGATGCATTGATACTGCAAACAACTTCACCAATAATTGCAGTGCCAACATCTACCAGCCCAAAAAGGTTTTTTTTTTACATTTCCAAACATTTTTCGGCAAATTGCAAACAATACTGGAAAAAAACATCTACAAGATGCTTTTTCCATATCGACAAGTTGTTGTTGTCAAAGCCACTGTCATTGATTGTTGGTTTGTCTTGTTGTTACTTGTTGTTACTTGTTGTTGTTCTATTGCATATGCAGGTTAAAAAAGACAACGATGGAGCCATCTACTATTATACAACTTTCTACTCAACCACATAACAATGTCTTTGAAGGAGACATTTTGGTAATCTATGGACCTGCAC
The DNA here is from genome assembly GCA_027924585.1 of Larix kaempferi. NCBI lineage: Eukaryota > Viridiplantae > Streptophyta > Pinopsida > Pinales > Pinaceae > Larix > Larix kaempferi. Next base: position 5,023,319 of record BSBM01000143.1, read on the forward strand.
AAAATCACAGCCAAAACTCCTCTGGGAAAACAAAGATCTTGCACGCAGACCTAGTGGATAGGCATGGATTAATGACCATTACAATTACCATAAACAATAACTTGATCAATCGCTTTGGTACTTTTTTGTTGCCTGGGAAAAGTATCAGGCTCATTGGATTTGAGCTTAAAAAAAAAGGGCAATATGACCATGGCGATGCAATATCATCGATAAAAATATTACCAAGCACTGTGGTAGAGCCAATAGAGCAAGTCTGCAAAATTCGCTCGCTTCCACCACACATGACAATTGATGAGCTTGTGTCATCAGACGAGGGATATGTTGTTGGCTCGATTGCAGCCATTGTTGTAGGATGTCAATACAACAATAGGCAATTGGATTATTCTATCAGGGACGGTGAAACAACAAATAATTATGCAACTGTAAACTTCGTTTTCACTCTTTCCAAAGCATTGTTTTGCAATTTGGAGTTTTTTTTGGCTCATTTTCTCCTTTTTTTTCCTATTTCTGTGAACAAAAGAAAAAACTCCAAAAATTTTGTCCATGCTCAACTAAATTTCGCCTTTGCACTTGACTATTGTTTACTAATGCTTTTCTAGCTGCAGGTAAATGAAACCTACAAAAAAAAATTCTATCGAATACACCAACAACTTGCAATTGATGAGCCACCCTTTTACTTATTTAAAAACATTGTCGGGCCCGGCACTAAAGGAACCCATGTCATCAAAACCACACAATCCACATTTATCGACCCATTAAACGATGAGTGCGCGATTCAGAAGTTGCTTCCAATAATTGAAGCAAAAACACAGGTGAAATAGCAATTTTGCCCCAGTCTCTAGAATTTGATATGAAATTGCACTGTTTACATTAAATACATGAAGTTACAAAATCATTGTGCATCACACATTCTTGAGTAGTCCATGCCAAATTACTTTTTGTTTTTACATTTTCATAGAATTTGGTTCTTCTTATATGATTTACATTACATCTAGGTCTTTTAGAGATATTCCTAATCCAAGTTCCCTTAAGAAGTTACAAAAACAGTTTTGTTATAAACTATTATATGGGTCATTTCGATAATGAAAGGATCATTTTTATGGCTCATTAACTTATTGTTATGTTCTCGCTCTTTGCTTTGACAAATTTGTTGTAATGTCACCTTTATTCAAAATATTCACTTAAATCATCATTTCTTTTACTTTTGTTGCTGCAATTTCATTTTTTTTCCTTTCATTGCTGGGTATGTTTAGTAATTCTGTCTTTTTTTACTTTTATTCCATGGATATAATAATTACAAAATATTGTCAAATAGCTACATTTATTTTATGTTTATGTTTTATTTTGGCAATTAGTTCTACTTCGTATATATACATCATCAATTTCATGTTCTATTTTGCATCCTTAATTACCATTTATTTGAAGATGCACTTGCACACACAAATGCAAAATTTAACCCAGCCATAATCAAATTGCTACATAATACAGTTCATAGTTTCAAATGAACTAACTACATATATTTGCAACATTAAATTGTTTCAAATGCCATTGTTTCAATTCCTGTTTCTTGTTGTTGTTTGCAATACACATGATAAAAACACAGACAAAAAAAAAACTTTAAATTGTGGCCAATTTTTTGAACATGGAAAATGCTTCTACATTGTCTTTTCCTTAAATGTATTCATGATTCATATTTGTTCTAACAATTTGTTTTATCATTCTGCATATGTTGCAGATATATGGAACCTTGAAAATCAGAAATGCATATGCACCTCCCTTTTTATGCATTTGCAATCATTGCAAACTGCCGATAGTTGAAAATGCTACTACCTGTGCATTTTGCGACCAGCAAACAAAGAAAATGTTTGAACATAGTTTGCTTTGCAAATTGGAAACAGAGGACGGCATAATCGAATGCACACTGCGTGGGGCAGAATTAAAAGAATGATGTCTGCCTATTGCAAAAGTCTCATATGAAGAATACTCAAAGTTCGTTTCATCAACAATTTCCAATCTTCGCAAACTATGTTTTCAAGGACTTTTTACATTAGCAATGAACAATAGAATCATTGACTTGAAAAAACGTTGAACACCAAGTATGGAAACATCTGATACTGCCATATCTTTTCTTTGTATCACAAATTTGTTACAGAAAAAGACACCTAAAGCTATAAATGAAACAAAAAACCTTTACACATTTCCATAACATTTCTACAAATACATTTACTTGCATAGGTGCATAACGATATCATGTACATTGAAGTTGATTAACACATTTTTTAAAGATAGCAATGGTTTTTAGCAAAAGCAAATAGTTAATGCACTAGATAGACTTCACCTGCCACTGCTTCAAGGAACATTTCTTCTGCATGTGGGTGGATACCGACAATTCCAGCTACACAGCAAATCCCTTTCATTTCGTAGATCACAAATAACACTTGCATCATTTTAACTAATATATATTGCTAACCGCTCTTAGATAAAGTGTTTTGCAAAGCATTTGAAGGCTTTACATTGTTGACCTCACAACTCCATTAGTTTGGTTGGACCTAGTTTCAGTCTCACACAACCGTTTTTAAACATTATTTGTTCAGATTGACCAATGATTTGGAGTGGTGATTTTAAACTTTTTTGTTCAAGCTTTATAAAGCACTTGCACTAGGATTTTGTTTGAGCTCTAGAAAGCACTTAAGCCATTATTTTTTTACTGAATACTTTAAACCTTTAAATGCAAGATTGCTTGCATATGCAATTGACTATGATACTGCAAAAAAACTACACTCTCCTATCAAAACGAAAATTATCATTTTTGTATTCACCAAGATTCTTTAAAATTGAAATCAATTATACTTATTTGTGTACTTTATAGTGTTTTTTTTAATGTATGTATATGAAGACCATGAAATATGATGCTCTTGGCTACCAACTTCTGTTCTAAGTTACTTGCCACAAAGTCTCATTGTTTTTTTCACGGCACTAACCTTTATTTTCTCAACTCAGTACATATGTTCTTCAAAACAATTACTGAATCTACACACAAATTACTCCACATTTGTACAACTGCTTTTGCACATTTACATATTTATTGCACTAGATTTTGTTCATAGATCTGACAATAATCTGTTTCCATCCACATGAGCAAATGAACACAAAAGAAATTGCTCAAATGGCGTCACTTCTTGTCGAATTCCTTTTTTTATAGAGACAAAATACAGAGTTTTTTTTATGGCTGTCCACACAGCTTTTGCTTCCACACATTGCACAACTTCATGGAAAATGTTTTTTGGAACCTATCCACTGATCTTTTGAGACCAAATATGTTTATAGCTAGTAGCATATACATATCAAATAGAGTTGTTGCCATTTGTATCAATGCAATCAAACAATGTTTTCACAAAAAAAAAAAATTCTACAACTGATGGCATATACAAAGCAAATATAATTTTGCCTTTACATCTATTATCATTGCCACCATCAAATGCTTTTGCTAGTTGCAATGCTTTCATGTCAATGCCATCATCAAATGCACTTTCCTTTTTTTAGCATCATATTCCCCGTTGACATCATGCATAAAACTCCTTTGCTTTCACTGTCCTATGTGGTACTGTTTTCATGTACAACACATTCAGATTGTTCGTGTCTATATATTTACCCTATTGTATCAAACTGTTGATTAGCTTTAGTTCACATATATATATATATATAAGAGACTATATATATATATATATATATATATATAGTCTCTTATATCAAACTCTTGCCTACATCATATCAATGTTATATAGTCCAACTTCTTATGCCAGGAAAACATCCAAAATCATACCAAAGCTCCTTTGCTTCTGCATTGATTTTGATTTCATTGTTTTCGTTTATTTTTGAAATATGATCATAGCCTTCACTCAGATATGGGTCAAATGGATGGCACCATTTATTATGCACAAATATGGGAAGACTCAACAGTTTCTACAACGACTGAATGCTTCTTTTAAGTTAATTAGTCTTTATGTCTATTTGATAAATTTTAGAACTCTTGAAATAAATATTTTGTACTTAAACATTTTCAAGTTTATTTTTGGTCTAGAAAGTCAGCAAGAACAATTATATTGGCCATTGAACAACATTTTCTGAAAAGATGTAAAGGATATGTAAACTTTGATTATGTTTGTATTCTTGATATCTTATAAAAAAAAGCTATGGATCAAATGGATTGCACCATTTATTATGCAGAAATATGGGAAGAGTCCACAGTTTCTTCAAGGGATGAATGCTTCTTTTAAACTAACTAGTGTTTATGTCTAAGCTATGGGTCAAATGGATGACGCCATTTATTATGCATAAATATGTGAAGAATCCATAGTTTCTTCAAGGGCTGGATGCTTCTTTTAAATTAACTCGTCTTTATGTATATTTGATAGATTTTAGAACTTAAACATTTTCAAGTTTGTTTGATAATAAAGTAAAGGAAGCACTAGGCCAAGTAAACTATTTACTATATCTCCAACTAACCAATAGGGAATGCCACTTACCAAATATCAATCTTCACATGCATAAAGCTCCTTTGCTTTCACTGTCCTATGTGGTATTGTTTTCATGTACAACACATTCACATTGTTCATGTCTATATATTTACCCTGTTATATCAAACTGCTGATTAGATTTAGTTCATATATATATATATAGTCATATATAGTCTCTTATATCAAACTCTTGCCTGCATCATATCAATGTTATATAGTCCAACTTCTTTTGCCAGGAAAACATCCAAAATCATACCAAAGCTCTTTTGCTTCTGCATTGGCTTTGATTTCATTGTTTTTGATTATTTTCGAAATATGATCATAGCCTTCACTCAACTATGGGTCAAATGGATGGCACCATTTATTATGCACAAATATGGGAAGACTCCAGAGTTTCTATGTAATGGCCAAATGTTTCTTTTAAGTTAATTAGTCTTTATGTCTATTTGATAAATTTTAGAACTCTTGCAATAAATATTATGTACTTAAACATTTTCAAGTTTATTTTTGGTATAGAAAGTCAGCAAGAACAATTATATTGGCCATTGAACAACATTTTCTATAAAAGATGTAAAGGATATATAAACTTTGATTATGTTTGTATTGTTGATATCTTATAAAAAAAGCTATGAGTCAAATGGATGGCACCATTTATTATGCAGAAATATGGGAAGAGTCCACAGTTTCTTCAAGGGTTGAATGTTTCTTGTAAACTAACTAGTCTTTATGTCTAAGCTATGGGTCAAATGGATGACACCATTTATTATGCAGAAATATGTGAAGAATCCACATTTTCTTCAAGGGTTGATTGCTTCTTTTAAATTAACTCGTCTTTATGTCTATTTGATAGATTTTAGAACTTAAACATTTTCAAGTTTGTTTGATAATAAAGTAAAGGAAGCACTAGGCCAAGTAAACTATTTACTATATCTCCAACTAACCGATAGGGAATGCCACTTACCAAATATCAATCTTCAGCATAATTAGCTAAGATCAAAGCCCATTTGCCATCTACAAGTGCTAAAACACTTCAACTTGAGCCAGATGGCAATGTTGAGGATATCGCCACCTCGTGGTTTTTGTTAAATCAATAATTATATTAATGAAAAATATAATAAGTAAATAAAAAGCATTTAAATAGATTTAAATTTAAATAATAATATTAAAAAAGATGAATTATAAATTAAAACTAATATAATAAATAAATAAAAAGCATTTAAATAAATTTAAATTTAAATAATAATATTAAAAAAGATGAATTATAAATTAAAACTTAACATTGAAAGATTTGAAAAAATAGTTATTCTTAAATTTGATAATATCAAAGAAAATTAACTTTAAATTAAAACTCAAATTTGATAATATTGAAAAGTCCTTGTTCTTATTCATTAAATATAACATATTATAATATAAAAATATAGTATCATTATGAACATCACAAAGACAAAGATAAGGATCAAGGAAAAAACCAAAACCAAAACATGACAAAAATAATAAAAATAAAAAATATTAAACTATATTAATTTTAAAGTGAAGGGTAATGTTAAAAGAGAGTGCTACTTTACGAGCACCATATCCACAATGTCCCATAATACCATATTACGAGTACAAAATAAGTTTCTTTTATTATTTTATTATTGTTATTTAATATTGTGTTACATATGGTTTATAAAAATAATTTTACTTTTAGTAAGAAATTGAAATATAATTTCAAGTCACAAAAGTAAACATTTATTAAGGGTTTTTTTATATTATTTTATAGATTATTTATAGATATAAAAACTTCAAGGTGTAGTTTAAATATTCTAAGATTAAAGTATATTTTTTTGTCTAATTTTATTAGTATTTTAATTGAAAATCTTTAAAAAAAAATTTAGAATCATATATATTAGTTATGGAAATTGCATAATCCGAGTGCCATGGAGTATTTGAGGGTCTTGAATCTATTTATAGATTCAAAAATACAATTTGGATTCAAAAACACAATTTAAACATGCATAAATTTGGATTTTACCAAAAACAAAAAACATTTGTAAATTTGGATTTTACCAACAACAACAAAAAATACCAAATTCCAATCAAAATAGACCATAAGTCCAAAACCTAAAATAAAAAAATTACAACACTTTGACAATAGCATGATAGTTTAAAAGATCCATTTTCAAAAAATAAATAAAAAGCTAAGCATGTCTTGGAAGAGACCAGCATGCCCTCTCTGAGTTCATGTTATGAAATCTGGGAATTGATGCCAGCTAGACATTCCTTTGACACAGAGTCCGTTGTATCTGTGTGAAAGCTCTGCTTGATGCGGTGAAAGCTCTGTTTGATGCAAGTGTAGGGGTGGTTAATAAGTATGATATGAATATTACTGTTTCCAGTACCACCACTTCACTTATGTCGTCTTTTGTTGGTTGTTTTGATGGGGCCTCGCAGGAGTCGGGCATACTTTGTGGGGCGGGCGGGGTCATTACTTTAAACTAGGGGAATTTCTATAATATCTGGATGAATTTCGATTCAGGGGCAAACACCAAGAGTGAGATTTGTGCATTATGGAAGATCCTTTATTTTGCTAATGTGCGCGATTTGGAATTTAGGCAGGTTGTGGGAGATTCACAAGTGGTAATCAACCGGATTAACCATTTGGGGAGCATCAATTCCATTACACTTTCTCCATAGCTTAACAAGATCAGGTCTCTACATCTTCTGTTTCAGGACATCCAGGTTTCACATATCCCTCGTTCTAAGAATGGCCCTGCGGACACCCTCTCAAAGCGTGCCCTTCATTCGTTGGAGGGTACTCTATTTTTTTAGCTTTGGGATGGCGTTATTATGCGGGAAGCTGGCAGCTTCCTCTTATTCTGATCTTTCATTTACTACTATTTATGCTGATGTTTTAAGGCTTTTTCTTCTTGTTCTTGGTTGGGGAACCAAACACTTCTGAATTTTATTATGTTTATTGGTATGGGCCCATATGGATGGGCATTACTTTTCCACTTCGTTGTTGGGGGCAACAGTTGGTGGTTCTGGTTGTTTTTGTTCCATTATCTCTTCTCTTATCCGGTGGGACGGTTTGTTTGTATTTCCATGTGTCATTGTTTTGTATCTCGGTTTTCGCTCATATACTTGTCAATAAAGTATAGTAATTTTTTCTGATTGAAAAAAAAAAGAGTCTATTGTATCAATAAATTGCCTAAATATGTGGGTGAAGGTAACTGTGTAAAAAAGATGAAAGGATTGACTTAACATGCAGCGGACAAATTTTTATTTAGTGTACTAATTAAGGCTTAGATTCTTTGCATACTTTGATTCGATATTGATTAAATTCTTTACTATGAAAGAATATGGTTTATTTTTTCAGGGAAACAAAAAAAAAGGGGGTTAGGAGTGGAAGTCTTTTGAACCACGGGGAAGTTCTCATTCAGAATATATTTTCAATGTATTTTACTATTTATTTGTATATTTTTCTGTATTTTATTAATTAGTGTATAATATTTATAGAAATAACTAATAATAAGGGAATTTGACTTGGTTACTTCTTACGTGTAATCATTGTTTAATTATTAAAACTAATCCATTAAAGATTTTTTTTCTTTATTTATATAATATAAATATTTTTCATATATAATATTATTTAATTTTTAAATTTTTAAATATAATATATTACAATATAAAAAAATATGGTATTAATATGGATATCACAAAGACAAAAATCAATATCGAGGTAAACACCAAAACCAAAAAATGACAATTTTTTTATTGTTAAACTATATCAATTTTAAAGTGAATCGTAATGTTAAAAGAGAGTGTTGCTTTACAAGCGCTATCCCATAACACCATATTATATGTGATAAATAAGTTTCTTTTATTATTATTATATTTAGTGTTATGTGTTATATAATGTTTATTACTTTATATATAGAGAGAGAATTAATGATATGGTGATTTGTTGGTGGGGATAAATGGATTTCATTTCATTTAGTCGAGTTTAATTTCGTTGAGACATTTTCTGGTTTGGATGACCGACCGATGGTTTGCTCCACCTACCATCCACGATATGTGAGGAAGTTTGTTGAGATTTCCCGTGGGTGTGAGCTTTCCTTGATTCCTTCAAAATAGCAAGAAAGTGGTTTTTTCGCGTGAAAATATATATATATACTAAGAAATTAAAATATAATCTTCATAAACTCACAAAAAGTATACATTTATCAAGACCTTATATGTTTTTTATTGTTCTATTTGCCTGATCACATACATAGAAACCTTCACATGGCCACTCTTAACCATGTATCATAATAAATAAAAAACCCAAAACCAAGGAATTAACATATGTATCGAGCTTGCACCTTTTTCGATAGCAAAAAACTATAAGACTTGACAATAGCATGACAGTTTAAAATACCCTTTTAAAAAAATGTGGAAAATGTCTTGGAAGAGACCAATGTGCCCTCTCCGAGTTCTGTTATGAAATCTAGGAGTGGATATCAATTAGACCTTCCTTTTGACATGTAGTTTGTTGTATCATTAAGCTGCCTGAATATGTGGGTGAAAGTAACTATGTGAAAAAAAGATTAACAACTTCCTTTAAGTGATTATGAAATCAATCTCTTTGAACCTAGATCTCCCCCTCATCCACCTTATAGTGAGATTTGAATCACCAAACACATGCAGTTAACCCTTATTTAACACAACCTCCATAAAGAAAAAAAGTCTTAAATTCACCATAGTTATTTGTGCCCTATCCTAGACAAGCCCTACCAGTAAAGTAATGGTCATCAGTAAGATAAAGTATATAACATGCACCACATATTAGACCATTGCTTTGGATGACTCCAACAAACCCCCCAAAGGTGAGGTCTTATCAATCTCGAGAGAGTTCAATTGCCTAACCTTAGTGACCTTAAGAGGTACCTGAAAATGAGGCAATAAGGACAAACCTTGTGCAATGAACTGGAAGCTATGCACACTTCTATATTCAAATATACATTTATTCCTAGTTGTCCCGATGCTTACTAATTTTATATAATAATAATAATAATAATATATTTTTAAGGTCACAATCAAGCCAGACACCAATTTGGTGTATGAGACCCCCTTGTTTGTGGGATGAGGGACCCCTCTCTACGCTATTGAAGTTTACAAAAGTATGCATACCCTACCTCCTTCGGATTTTGAAGATTGTTTTTTATATCTCAGATGATAATGAGATTCATGATATCCTTTTTAGTTTTAGGTTTTTGAGACTTGGATTCTTTATATACTTTGATTCAATATTGAATATAAAGTATATGGTTAGGAGTGGAAGCCTTTCGAACCACAGGGAGGTACCATTCAAAGTATATTTTCCATATATTTTATTATTTATTTGTATATTTTTATGTATTTTATTAATTAGTTTGTAATGTTTATAGAGGTAACTAATAGGGAATTTGACTTGGCGAGTTCTTATTTTTAATGACATCATTTAATCATTAGAACTAATCCACTAGTTGCTTAGATTTTTTTTCCTTATTTATATAATAAAAGTCATTTTCATATATAGTATTATTTATTTTACAAGTTTTTAGATATAACATATTACAATAATTTTTTTTCACTAAAACATTTAATTTTATAATTATTCTGGAGGTCGCGGTCGTAGCCTAAAATGATATGATTACAATTTTTCGAGTGTGCAATATCAACAATTCATTATTAATTTATTTTCCATTAGAATATTGATATGCCAAATTCTGTCAAACTCTTGTGCTTAAGCTTTCGTTACCTCTACCTCCGATTCCTGCTCCTTATTTATAATTTGAGACTATCTCATCTTTATTAAAATATCATTGGACGGCTCCTTGCATTCCTAAATCCTGCACCTGAATACTCGCATTCTTATCACTTGCTTATCCTGTCTTCCTTGAATCCTTGGGTGCCAATTTCTGGAGATGCAAGATTTATAGCCACCTTTACATGCATAAGAACCCACTGTGGAGTCTGTCAAATTTGAAAAACGCAAATTTGAATCTATAGTTAAAGGAAATAAGGTCACAATCAGAATCTGATCGGGCTAGAGGGGCCCAATTACCTCTGTTCTTGCTAACATCTAAATGATGGTATTGTCTGAGCTTGCAGATTGCGCAGGGTCAAGTTGAGTGGGTTTGCAGAATGCTCGTGGCTTGTGGGATTGTATGTGGATTGCGCAGGATCAAATTGACTGTCAATTGCTCGAGGCTTGTTGTGGCATTTGTTTATTGATAATTGTTCCTAAGCTAACCTGCATCCTAATTTTTCCCATCTGTCCGTTGCCTTGTTTGAGTCATGCAAGATGTGATAGATATGATGCTTGGAAAATCGATGTAGAGTGTTTCAAATCCTTTCAATGGTCCTATTTAGCTTGATATTTCTAGATTGGTTCTTTGTATTCAGATTATTAATCAAAATTTGTGAGACACCGAATATTTGAACTTCGTTATAGTCCTCGCTAAGAGCCAACTGACAACCTTTTAGTAGAGCAAGCGCTTATGCTTGGTTGTTGGAGCATTTGCCAAGCCCCGAACTGAAATTGACATCTTGTTTTCCTCAAGGGGACAATATCACCCCACCAGCTCCAACGACTCCTGGATTTCCTTTAGACGCTCCATCGAAAAAAATAGTGGCTTATCTTGTGCCTTCCACCATTTATGGAAATCCTTGTCTGATAATCTGAGAATCCATGGTGGTGTGGTGGTCGGTCTTTTGCCTGTGCTCTCCCTTTGATTGAAGGTTGGATGTCCAATCCAATTTTTCTCTAGTGTAGTGAGAGTTAGATCCAGCTCCTTCACTTGATTTCTTACTACTTCGATAAGATGAGCCTTTGCTTTGCCGGCCACTTGATCCAGTGTTTTCTCCTGATTATTGAAGATTCTGCTATTCCTAGCCAACCAGATTTTCCAGCAAATGAATTTGGGCAATTTTATCCAAATGTTTTTCCATACAGGATTTTTTGAGAGGGTAGATGGATAGCGATTTTGCCAGGAGGAGAAGAGATCTGTAATTGAAATTTGTGATGGTGGAGGGATTCCCAACTTCTGAAAAGAAATGGTCCATACAATATTTGCGAAGGGACAATCTACGAACATGTGGTCTATGTTTTCCGAGCTTTTGCAGCAGAGTGGGCATTTATGCGGCCCTATAATTCCTCGTTTTTCTAAATTTTATCTTGTCAAAATTTTCTTGTGCATTAGAAGGCAAACAAAGAAGTTGATTTTTGGAATGCCATATGTGTTCCAGAATAACTTCCAGAGGGAAGGAGTGTGTAGGGGGGTATGAGTTGCTTGAAGCTCTTTGAATCCTTGGGCAACTGAGTAGACTCTTGATTTCTCCCAACACCACTTGTCTTTTGTTAGCCTGTGCAGAGGGGCCAACCTGGTAAGACTGTGTAGTAGCATTGCCTTCTGAATTGATAATCTTTCTGGGACTTCTGGAAAGGACCAAGCCATCCAATTTCCATTATTATCCCAACAGGAGATGTCTGCTAGTGTAACTAGACCTCTTTGTGTGAGCCAATCCCGAATGTTTGGTAGAGATTCTATACTTTCAAGAGGGGGATTGCCAAGGATTCTATCTGTCCAAAGGTGAGTTTTAGCGTCATTTCCTGGGATACAATAAAGTTGATTTTGGAAGTATTCAATTCCTGCTCTGCATAAATTCCAAATTGAAGTGCCTTTGGGAATGTTTTCAATGTACAGATTATGAATAGACCCCCCTTTGAGATACTTTTTCCACAATATTTTACTCACAAGGTGGGCATGGTTAGAGAACAAATTCCAGAGGATTTTCCCACCCAGAGCTAGATTAACTAAGCGAGGGTCTCTTAACTAGAGTCCACCTTCCATCAACGGCCTTTTAACAATATCCCAGTTGACTAGATGTAATTTTTTTTTATTTCCTTTTCCTCCTTTCCAAAGAAACTCTTTGATAAGTCGTGATATTTGCTCCATAACTGAATTAAGCGCCATGAGAATAGATGATTGATATATAGGGAGTGAGGAGAGCACTGATTTTATAAGGATCAACTTTCCTGCATGGTTGAGCCATTGTCCCCCCAGGCATGTATTTTTGCCTTGATCTTTCTCGTAACTTCTATCCTTAGGGAATTTTTGTTTGTTTCTAGGGATAAGGGTAAACCTAGATAATTGATTTTATCCCATGTAGCAGACTTCGAGAAGCCCAAAATGTATGTTATTCTATGAATTGTGTGTTGCTCTACATTCCATCCGTATATAACACTTTTTATGTTATTTACCACCGCTCCCGTTGCTTGGCAGTAATTTTGAATAATCTCTTTGAAGGCACTAGCAATATTTAGTGATGCTCCTCCCATGAAGAGAGAATCATCAGCAAATAGAGCATGGTTTACGAAAGGAAGACCTTTAGCCAGTCTTATTCCTGGGATTTTACCTACTTCTCTTGCTGCCTACAACTTCCGACTCATAGAGTCCGCCATCAATATATAAAGAAAAGGGGATACTGGACACCCTTGACGAATTCCCCGTGTAGCTTGGAAGAAATTTGTAGGTCTTCCGTTTATTAGAGGAGCAATCCAAGGTTTGTCAATGCAGGCTTTCACCAGATCTATGAAATCCTTACTAAATCCAAAGGAGGACATGACTTTGTAAAGAAGTACAGAAGTTTGACTCTATTGAAGGCGTTTTCCATATCGAGTTTTATGAGCATACGTTTTCTTTTCTGAGCTTGTTGGAGTGCATTGCTTCCTGCACTAGGATCACATTGTCCAAGATTTGTCTTGCTTTAACAAACCCTCCTTGATTGGAAGAGATTAACTTGCTGAGTAGTGGTTTGATCCTGGTGGCTAAAAGTTTAGAGATAATTTTATACGAGGCGTTACAGAGCAAGATAGGTCTATATCTGTCGAAGGAACCTGGATTCACTTCTTTTGGAATCAGAGCAAGGAAGGTGGAGTTAGTATTACCTCCGATCTTAGATTTTGTGTGAAAGCCTTTGATCATTCGGCTGAGGTTTGGTTTGATAGTGGGCCAACATGCTCTAAAAAAATGTATTGTAAACTCGTCTGGTCCTGGGGCTTTATCCGGCTCCATATTCCAAATCACGTTGACAATCTCTTCTTCGGTAAAAGGCTTCAACAAAATTTGATTTTCAACGGTATTGATGATGTTGGGGATGTGTGATAGGAAGTCAGTCATTGTCTCCTCATCATGATAGCCATCATCCATATACAAGTTGTGAAAATGTATTTTTGCAGCCTTTTTAATCTTTTCAAAACCTTTGATAGTTTCTCCATCTGCTAGTGTGATCTTCGAAATGTGATTTCGTATTTATTTGGCTCTAGCTTGTCGGTGGAAGAAGGAGGTGCTGCGGTCACCTGCCTATAGCCACAAGCTGCACGATTACAATCTCCTGTGTTCTTCCTCTTGGCGGAGTAGTCTGTATATGTTCGCTTGAACCTGTTTTTCCTTTATTAAGTCTGCGAGAGAGATATTCTGTTCATCCATCTCCATCTGAATCGTAGACAACTCCAAAACTACTTCCTTCCTGTCTGTCGATGGGAATTTGATCGCTTTCTTGATCCAATTTTTTAATGCATATTTTGTATTTTTAGTTTCTGCTCCCATACAAAGCTCGAGGATCCTATGATGGGAATTTCCTAGGACTTGGACACTTGTTCCATAAATCCTTCCTGCTTGATCCAGAGTGGAGTGAATCTGAAGGGGATTGGTCCTAGGTCTTCCTCATCGTTCAAGTGCAGGAGGATTGGATTATGATCAGATGCTAGCTTAGGCATTATTTTAGAGAAAATTATTTTCTATTCGAGAAGAAGAGAGCTCTGAATTAAGAATCGACCAAGGCGCGCTGCAATGTGTTGAGATCCCATCCAATTGTTTGTCTAGGTGTATTTTCCCCTCCTAGGTTTGATATCAACCAGGTCCCATTGTTGTATCATATCTTTGACCAGGTGGAGCATGGGATCTCTGTCGTTGTTTCCCCCCTTTTTTTTCCTTTGGGCTCATAATTATAATGAAATCCCTCGCCAAAATAATATTCGAAGGTGTGTAGATTTCTAGAAAGTTTGTTAGAGTTTTCCAACAATCTTTTTTCTCGGAATATTGAACTGGTACATATAAATTGAATAGCGCAAAGGTTAGCTTGGTTTTAATGTGATAAAGTTCAGTATAGATCCAATGCTACGTTGCAAAGGAGTTTTCCAGTATGAAATTCTCTTCGAACCACAGAGTAGCGAGCCCTCCAGAGGACCCTCTAGCGCTTACTGCCATACCTGCATTCTTCTTCCATTTGGATCTACTTATAGAGAGAAGAGCTTCCTCTTCTATTTTGGTCTCTTGGAGCATAAGGATATATGTTATTTCAATTTTGAGGAGATCTTGAACTTCTTCAGATTTCAAAGGATTCCCCAATCCTCTACAATTCCAAGAGACCAGATTCATTACTTACTAGTTGATGGAGTTGGACCTCCTTCGGGGGCCCTATATCTAGTATTTCTGCCATAGGCCATGTCCATGGTTCCCTGGCTTCCTTGCATGTTGTGTCCTTCAACCTCCTCTTCTCTGATTTCTTTGTTTGATTTCCTCCCTGCTTTCTTCGAGGATCTCTCCAAGAAGTCTTCCTCTGAGGAAGAGATAACTTCCGTGGGCCTTCTTTTTGTCATTTCAACATATGAAGGTGAAGAGGTAACCTCTTTCTGTGGAGTCGATTGTTTTTCCTCGCCTTCCACTTGTATCTCTCCCTCTTCCTTCTCTTCGGGAGCAGTCTGATCGTCCGAAGTGCTTAGGGTTTCAAATTGGTTTTGTGAAGCAGGGTGAGCATTTTCCTATTTACCTTTCTCTATTGATGGATTCGATGTCCGAGATGGCTTTCCTTTCCCTTTTGTCTTGGAGGTAGGTTTTATCGTTGCTTGTTTCTGGACTTGTTTCCAGTGATATTCTTTGTATTTTTTTGTTTCTCCCTCTATTTTTTCTTTTGCAATGGCGAGCGAAGTGGCCGTATTCACGACAATGTCTGCATTTAAAAGGGATCTGTTCGTAGTCTAGCTCCTGTATGTGGGACCAGCCTAATACGTTTAGATTTATTGCTTCCGATAGTCCTACTTCGAGATCCACTTCCACACATATCCGTGCACAGGTGTATTGATCTTTTTTTCCTCCTTATATATATATCGTCCTAGGGTATTCCCTATTGCCTCTAGTGATTTCGAATTCCAACAGTGTAGTGGAAGATGTGGGAGCCTGACCTAGACAGGGACCGCCGAAGGAATATCCTGGGTAGGGTCAAAATTTGGGGTCCATTTGTTCAAGTACAAGCCTTGTGGTCCCATGAAATAGGGTCCATTCCGGAAGATGAGATCCCGATCCCCAGTGCTCTCGAAGACAAACACAAAATATCCCTTGCCTACTAGGTAGCTTTTGATGTCTTCAACGATAAGTGGTTTCCAGTTCCACTGCACCCATGATTCTATAGCTTTTGGAGATGGCATAAGCCCGTGAATTGACCAATGAGGCCTCTCTCTGAAACATTCAAAGTTGTTCTGCATGGCATCTTAGCCAGAAGCACCACAGTAGGGATCCCATCAAGTTTTTTTTTCAATTTTTTGTTGAATCGTCGAGGATGGTCGCTTTCCCTGAGATTTGATTAGTCTCTTGAAGGCTGCGATCTCTGAAGGAATTGGTGGTGGAGGAGGATCCGGTCCTCCCCCTGGAGCCATGGGATGCCCTCTGAGCTGCTCCCAATCACTCACTCAGCTACCACCTCTTACTCTTGCCCAAGCTCTGGATCATGCTGCTCTACTCCCAACGCCGCAATTAGAGCAGAGGTAAAACGACCCCTCTGATCCGATCGGATTCCGATTGTCTCCATAAGAGTTCCCATCACGCAACCGCTCTCCACTATTTTAATAATACATCAAATTGCATATATGATTATAACATATTACAATATAAAAAATATGGTATTATTATGGATATCACAAAGACAAAGATCAAGATCAAGGTAAAAACCAAAACTAAAAAGTGACAAAAAATATTGAACTATATTAATTTTAAAGTGAAGGGTAATGTTAAAAGAGAGTGCTACGTAAAAAAAATAAAATCTATATGTTATAGATAAAAGTATATGTAAAAGTAGAGAGCTACCAAGTAACAAGATTGAGAAAGGCAAGGTCATAGCAACCTCGGTCATAAGACAAAATTAGATTGAAACATGGACCGACACTGCCATGGTGAAAATTAGATAGAGATCAACACATACAAAGCATTAGTCACTACAACTCACAAGTGAATAATACAAAACGAACATGTCACCAAAACAACAAATCACAAAGTGATGCACCGGCTGATACACAACCACAATCACCAAACACTAAGAGCAAGTCCAATAACGCACCAGTCCCAGAATTTTACAGACCACATATTCATAATATTACAGTCATCCAATTAATAGAAAACATACATCGGCTGAAATGTTTGTGCCAATCGCTAAAAATATCAAGATAAAATAAGAGCAAAAATAAGTATAAAAATATATCCACCAAACCAAAAATGAAATATGGAGATCCCAAAAAAGACAGAGATCTGTCTCATATCTGGAAGATTTGGATATTTTCAACCGAAACCAAAAATGAATTGTGGAATTCCTTGCAAAATATAAAACCTTCCTGCTTTTGGAATGCCAATTTTGATAATGTATTTGCTTCTTGGCTTCGGTCCCTGAAAATTTGTTAGAAGGAAATCCCATTAAATTTTGATTGTAGTCTTCTGATTTTAACCATCCAACTTTCCAAAGCCAATACCTATAAATTGCATTTGATAAGGCCAAGTCAATAATGGATTTTGAATCCCCTCCTGCTCGAAGATATGGTAAGTTTTTGGATCTAGCAACAAATAACAAGCTCCACAAGGCCATCAACTCGCTCCTAGTATTTGTCCCGAAACCACAATTTAATTGAATCCTATAGTGCTTAGCTTCTTCAATTATAAGGACTGCACCCGCCCCACACTTCAGAGAGTAATCCTGAGAAGCCCCATCAAAAAAACCTATTGCCCAATTGGCTATGAAGATTGGATCTCTTATCCCGCAAGGCTAATAAATCTGACAATGAGGCTTGCCCCTCAAATATTTCTTGAAAGCACCAATAGCCTTTGAGGCCACAAACATCACATTTTTACTTTTACCTTCAAAGAGAACAGAGTTGTTGTGTTTCCACACAACCCAACTACCGAAACAAGGCAGCTCGATCCAATAGTGGTCCATTTGGATCCACTCTTTAAAATAGAAAACTATATTTGGTTGAGACTAGTGCCTCGAAAAATTGCAAAGACCTTGCACCACTCGCCGAGACTACAAGGTAAAAGTACACTAGATAAACAAATGATCAACAGATTCTGCCTTGATTTTACAAAGAGGGCATATGTTAGGACCAACACCACCCCTCTTCAAGTAATACTTTACAAGTGCTATTTTACAACCATTTACTATTGTTATTTAGTGTTATGTGTTATACAATGTTTACTATTTTTTTTTCTCTAAAAAAATAATTTTATTTTTAGTAAGAATTAAAATATAATCTTCAAAAAGTCACAAAAAGTATGCCCTTATCAAGACCTTATCTATTTTTGACTGTTCTATCAACTTGGCCATAGACATAGAAACCTTCACATGGTCATCCATAACAGTGTATCATCAAAAATAAAAAAACCGCAAAACTAAGGAGCTAACATAAGCATAGAATTTACACCTTTTATGACAACAAACACTACAATACTTGACAATACCATGTCAGTTTAAAATACCCCTTTTCAAATAAAAAATAAAAAGTGGAGAATGTCGTGGAAGAGACCAGTGTGCCCTTTCTGAGTTCCTGTTATGAAATCCGGGAGTGGATGCCAGTTAGACCATCCTTTGACATAGAGTCCCCTGTATCATTAAGTTGCTTGAATATGTGGGTGAAAGTAATTGTGTGAAAAAAGATTGGCAATTTCCTTTAAGTGAAGGCCAATGTTATGAAATCCATCTCTTTGAACCTGGATCCCCCCTTCATCCACCTTATAGTGAGCTCTGAGTACCCAAACTCCTGCAGTTAACCCCTATTTAAGGTAGCCTTCATAAAAAACAGAACAGCCTTAAATTCACCATAGTTGTTTATGCCCTATCAGTAAAGTAATAGTCATTAGTTAGATAAAAAAATATAACATGCACCACATACTAGACCATTCCGTTCGCTAGCTAAACAAAAAAACCTCAAAATGAGGTCTTATCAATCTCGAGAGAATTCAATTGTCTTAGTCATCTTCAAAGGTACTTGAAAATAAAACAATAAGGACCAAACTTGTAAAGTGACCTACAAGCTAGGCACACTTCTATCTTCAAATATACATTTATTCTTAGTTTCTACTTAATTTTTTTTCACAATTTCTTTAAGTGAATCTAATAATTGTTATCAATGTGTGGTTTTTCTTAATTTTTTTATTATAAATTTAATAGTTATTATCGATGTGTGTTTTTTCTTTAAAATTATAAATTTGAATATACAAGAGATAAAATATATAAAACTGATAAATTAAATAATAAGATATATGAAAAATATTGTTATATAAATAATATTTTTTTCTAAAACTTTAGTGGATTAGTTTTAATAATTAAATAGTAAGATTCGAAGTAAAAAGTCACCCAATCGTATTAGTCACCTCTATAATGTATATATAATAATAAAATACATACTCACTATTAGTTACCTCTATAAATATTATAGACTAATTATTAAAATACATGAAAAAAAATATACTATAAATGGGAACCTGTGGTTCGAAATACTTCCATCACCCGTTATATCCAAGAAAGACAATCTATTCCATCAATACAAGGATTTATTATTATTATTTTTCTATGTTTATGACGAAACTTCCTAATTCCATGGGCATACCAGCAAGTCAAATTAGTACACCAGATAAAAATTCGTCCGTTGTATTTAGTCAACCCTTTCTTTTTCCATGGAAGGGCCCCACAAAACGTCTTCATGTGACCAGTCTGCGGAGTTTGGGCGACCGTGGGCTTTGATCCGATGGGCGACCTAGTCCCTCCCTGGACATGGCAGTAGACCAGAATCGGAAGATTCAGAATTCGGAACTTTTTCTTTATTCTCCGTTTCGTCTGGAAACATGCCCTTGCCTGGATCTGCCCGTTAGAGATTTATAAATACCTGTCCGAAGACCGACAGAATGCAGGGCTGAGATTCGAACTTCTCTGAAATAAATGGCGTCGGAGATCGAAGTTGTGACAGACGTGGATGCTCAGGAGCACCAGAATTTCTCCTCCTCCTCTGCAATAAACGGGACGGCGAGCCGAGTCGAAGACGAGGAGTCGAGCGGTAGGAACGATGTTTACACGGCATCGGCTTATGGCGATTTGGATAAATTGAGTAGACTAGTCGAAGAGGAGGGTTGCTCCGTTTCCCACCCGGATGCGGGCGGCTATTATGCTTTGCAGTGGGCTGCCTTGAATAACCGCGCGGCAGCTGCTCAGTATCTGATCGAGGTCAGTTTCGAACCCTTGCTTGCTTCATATTTAGGGCTTTAATTTTATTACTCCTAAGCTGTTTACCAGTAGTTTCTCATATCCTGCCAAACACGGGAGCTCATGCCAAATGTGGGTAAATATTTAATTGCCTTCTATCTCTTAATAGTTTTTGTTTCAAGTTTTTAGGGTTTATCTGATGATTTGCTTGGCTTTAATTGTTTTCTTTTCGGCTGTTTAACTGTTAATTTAATGCTTCTGTGGAGTACAGTATGTCACGAGATCGATTCTCGTCGTATTATTACTTGCACAAATGCAAAAATAGACCTAAAATCAAATTAACATATGCTTGGCACTGGGAAATTATTTGGCTTCTGACACCTTAACGAGCTTTGTTTTGTGTTTTAAGTGGTTATTCTCTGATGATTTGCTTTGCTTTCATTGTTTTCTCTTTTTAGCTGTTTAACTATTAATTCAATGCTTCAGCGGAGTCAAGTATATTGACAGATAGTAACGAGTTTTATTTTCGTCGTATTACTATTAGGTGCACCCACGCGGGGCACAGACCCTGATACCGAATTAGGATGTACTTGGCGTGTGAACAATTAATTGACTTATACTATCTTCAGAAAATTTGGGTCAACAATTGCATCGCCCCAATTTTCTTTTGATTGGGATGGTTGGTTTCTATGCTGTTGTTTGGATGTTAATCAGTCATTGATCATGACATTACATTTTTTTTACCAGCATGGTGCGGATGTGAATGCTACGGATCACACTGGTCAGACCGCTCTGCACTGGACTTCTGTGCGGGGCGCGGTACAGGTTGCTGAATTGTTGCTTCAGGAAGGTGCTCGGGTGGACGTTGCCGATTTCCATGGATACCGGGTGAGTACTCTCGTAAAATGTGCTAGTCATTGCAAACTTCAATTTGAGTAAGAAATTCTCCCCTTAACTATTGATATTTTTAAATCTGTACAAGTCGGGCATTTTCCAAAAGAGTGGGTTGCAGCATATAAGCAAAATGTATTTATAAAGTCTTGCCACAAGGCACACAACGAAAGATAGCACGTGTGCAAGATAACCGTTCAGGCTATGTTACTAGAAACGGGAAATGAAATGAGAAACAAAAATGGAACGAGAAACAGAGTTTGGGAGTTTCGCATACAGGAAACAAGGAGAGAAAAAACACCACTTCAAGATGATACACATTACACAAATGGCTCACGATCCATTTGAACATTTAAAATCTTGTAATCTATTGAATAAAGGGAAAGGGTTTTTATAGTTGTAGAAGCTAATCCGAGAAACCACAAGATAAGCCCACGGAATTCTTCTTGTTCACATGATTAATATTCCTATTTTATAAAGCTAATCCGAGAAACCACAAGATAAGCCCACGGAATTCTTCTTGTTCACATGATTGATATTCCTATTTTATTCTAAGAGTTTCCAAATCTTATATGTATTTGAGTTTGTAACGATTGGTAATCTTGCAGACTTTATAGAGTAAAGAGGATATGGGTTTTTGCAATAGGAGTTTGCAGAATTATGAGTTCCACAATTACATAGTTCACATTCATTTTTCAGTGCCCCTTCAGCAACAACTTCAACCTACTTTATAAGTTCAAAACCTCTCTTCACATATGTCACGACTTGTTCAACAAACCAACCACTATATTTCAAATGCAGCAACTTCCAAGCCACAAAATACTCAAAATGTAAGTCACATGATTTCATGTTAATGTTGAAATTTGAGGAGATTGAAATTGCAAAAAAATAGTTAAAGAAAAATGATAAAATTAGCTATTTAATTTGAAAATATATTTTTAAACTCTCTCTCTCTCTCTCTCATTTGCAGATTACCCTAAAGCACCCTAATTGGAGATACCATTGTTATATTATTACCAGATTACCATAAAGCACAGTGGCACATAGGTATTATGCCAATGTTCCACCAAGTTTCCAAGAGGTGGGAGTGTGGGAGCGGGGAAACACACATGGATGATGGGGGACATGTGGAGGCCACCCCCAAATTTTAGGAAAATTCATGGGGTACAGGGGGACGTCGGGGTCCTTATCATAGGGGTCCTCACCTCCAAAATTATTAAAAATATATAAATCCCAACATACTATCATAACAATACCTCATCCCATCACCATTTAAATACTAAATACAAAATTCATCATTGTGAAATGTAAACATGATCGTCGATATGATTTATCATATTTCGGTATTTGAATTTCACATATTGGGATCCTATTCATCAATAGCACACTGTTCCCTGTTGTAAACATAATAAATAAATAAAATAAATATAGTATCACCATAATAATACTAATAATGATAATAATTAATTAATTAGCCTAAATGAAAGGTCAAGAGACATACTCTTACCTCGTGACTAGTCAATGCATTTATATGCACACCGTCACACGGCTTGTAATCATCTTATCTATTTCATTCATTCAATAAATATATATATTTTACATTTTATTAAGAACCAGAATGATTTTTTCCCTTCATTGGTATTAAAGCAACTCCTCGTCCCTGCTGCTCCACCTTATTCGTCGCCCTCCACTTCCGCTGTCTGTTGCTACTCCTCCATTATTTGCGTCCTGTACCTGCTCACTAGCCTGTGTGCTCCTCCCCGCTACTCTCTCCTTCGTTCGCTGTTCTGCCCTCATAGTCATTCCGTCGCCCTCCACTCGTTGCGTGTTGCTACTCCTCTTGTATCCTCATCTTCCCACTTCTCTCCTGCTCCGTCGCCCTCCATTTCCCCTCTGTGCTCTCTGCAATAGTGATAACATTAAGGATGAAAAACTCTTATCCCATGTGACAAAATCATAAAAGATAGAACCAAAGAGGTTACAACTTAAAGGAACTATTAAGAATAAAGACATCACAATTTTAGTCGATTATGGAAGTACACATAGTTTGGTTGATATCAACATGGAAAAAGAACTTAATCTCTTTGTATACCCTGTGAAGAATCTCATAGTATCAAGTATTGATGATCGATATGTGGAAGAGGTAGGGAAATGCCATTAGGTTCCCTTACAAATTCAAGACTTGAATCTACAAATCAAATGTTATGCCCTAATGCTCAAAGGAGTAGATCTGGTGTTAGGAGCACAATGTCTAATGTAATTAGGTACCTATGCCTCCAACCTTTTAGAATAATATATGGAATTCAGATGGAAAGGACATACTTACAAGTTGTATGGATTGAGAAGCTTACAAGCATCATAGCTCAGCAGAAGGAATTCCAGAAGAAAAAAGACCCATGTACTTATCAAGATAAAGGAAGCAATTGTCATAATCATGATCGCATATCTCAAATTGTCATTTCAAAGCAATTCTAGAATCAAGATGATATCCTCCAGTATAGCTTTAAGGACAAAGCTCTTTTAAAGAAGGTGGCAACGTTGTAACTTGTAAACATAATAATTTATAAATAAATAAAATAAGTATAATATCGCCATAATAATATAATAATGATAATAATTAATTTAATTAACCTAAATGAAAGGCCAAGAGACATACCTTTTACCTCATGACCAATCAATGCATTCATGACCAATCAATGCATTTATATGCACATCGTCACAAGGCTCGTAATCATCTTATCTTTCATTCAATGAATATATATATTTTACATTTTGTTATGAACCAGAACAATTTTTTCCTGACATGCCCCCCTCCTCTAGGTTCGAGCCCTTGGCTCTACCTCGAATCTCAAAGTTGATCTTCCAAGGATATTAGTCAACACCCTACAATTTTGATGAAACCTCCTAATCCAAGCTTTAAAATAAGGTAGAAAATTCAAAAAGCTTTCCATGCTTAATAGATGATTTTTCTTGAGTGAAGGGAACTTTTTTATTTAGGTCGTGATAGAGGAGTTTAATAATCAACACCACCAACATCAAGGTACAGAGGGGTTGATGTGCTTGATTAAATGCCAATCCCATACCCTCATACATGATAGAATCCAATGGAAATGTTGCAATCGTGAAATCCTGAATACTGTTAAGTTTGTTGAATTCTGAATGGGATCTAAAATTCTACTTTTTGCATATGAAGTCCGATGAGGTTGGAACCACTCTCAAACATCCTGAAACAATTAATGGCAATGTTAAAAATTTAAGTAAAAGAGACATTCTCCTTATCTTTCATTTTCTATAAAAGTGACATTCTCCTTATCTTTCATTTTCTATAAAAGTGACATTCTCCTTATCTTTCATTTCTATCTTTTTACTTTAAGAACTTAATATTACCAGTTAATGTTAGATAACTCAACAGTGACTAGAGAGTCTGAAATCGACCATACTAAATCATAAATCAGGTTCTATATATAAGTAGTATTTTTTTGTTTTTAACAATTTTTTTTTCAAAAATAGGAGGGGGTGCCTAGACGTACCCCTTTTTGCAAAATGTCTTTCCATGCGTTTCCCCATGTTTCGCCAAATTGGGGACGTGGGGAAACGTTTCCTTAGGTGCCCCCACGTCTTGGGGGCATGCAGAGCAAGGGGTAGTGCCCTCAACCCTGAGGGATGTGTCCCCATGCAACACTGTATTATGCTGTGCTTTGATAATTCCATCTATCGAACACAAGTTGACAGATAGATAGTGCTACATCATGTGTACATATCACATTGAAACAATATTCTCGTCCATAGATTTAACAAATTCTAGTCCATAGATTTAACAAATTCTAGGAGAACATTGTAAAAATGGTAGGCTTACTCTCATATACTTGTATAACAAAGATTTAAGTTAGTGGAGTTTCATATGCCTTCTTGATATTTGCATAATTTCAATTTTTTTCCATCAAATGCTCCTAAATGGGAAGTAATTATTCAAGAAATGGAGGAAGAAACGACCTTTGATTCTCATATTTTCTCGAGAAATAGTTTATGACCTTGGGAAATGAAAATAGTTGAAAAAAAACATTGTTTTCCACCATGTACTATTTCTTGACGTTTTTTACTAGAAACATGAGCAACCATCACGTTTCAGGTAATAGTGCATTTAGGTTGTTGTTGGGATCAAACCTGTATCTGTGGGAGGATCATCCTTGTCATTGGGGTCGACTCCCTATCCATCCCATCATTAGCATGTGGTGGGTCAGGTACAAGGGTGCCTCGTACATCTTTATCAGTTTGTTTCTCATTTTTCTACATGGCCATGGCAAGAGTCATAAACTTATTGTTGAAGGGCCGCAAAGGAGGTTTGTGATGCCAACTATGGTGCATGTCATGTCTTTCTCATGTTGCTTAACCTGCTCTATGGCGTGGTCTCCCATCACAAGGATGAGATTGCCTGGATTAAGCAAAAGGAACTGGAGAGTCAGCAGGAGGCTCATGGTGCAAGTAGATCTACTCCATTACTCTAGCAGCCGGTGCAAGCACGCCACATTTGGCTCCACTTTTGGACCTACACCATAATTTGCAATGAGAGATTTAGTCAATGATAGATTTAGTCATTGTAAACTCAATTTGCAGAACTTGCTATTTCATGTATTTTACTAGGAAACAAAGAGATATTTATATTAACATGGTCCATATAGAGCAAAAGGTACATATATACAACATCTATTGGGATTCTCATATGAGAGTTTTGTCGAGATCAAGGTTGCAAGAGTGTGCATCAACCACCCTCCCCCAAGTGCTTCGCTTCTGTGTTGCGCTCCCAGAGGGGGTGATTTTTGGGAGCATGCTCCCAGTAAAAGAAGAAAAGTTTCCCTGCCAAAACAGGGAGTGTCACTCTTAGGAGCCAATAAAAACACTCCCTTATTCCTCCTCAAATGCTCCTACGGGTTGAGGCAAATTTTTTCCTTGCTCGTGGGAACCAAGACAAGGTTCCAAACTTAGATTAAGACTTGGCTAGGGTTCCTTTAGTGGTTTAAAACACCCACTCACTCCATTTGCTCCCATTCTATTTCTCATTTCACTCATTTTTGCTAGGGTTTTGGGTGGGATGCTTGCTAGTTGTTGAGGAGCTAATTTGTGAGAGCTTGGAAGGGAGATTGAAGGCTGCCATAGTTACATTCAACCACCATTGGAGAGCTGAAGAGGTTGGGTTTAAAGCCCACTGTTGTTTATTTTAATTTTTTTTCCACTATGTTGAATATAATTGAATGTTCACTTCTCCAACTCTTTCCCATTTCTCCTTCTCCATCATTCTATTGCAGATAGCTAGTTATTCTCATCTTGAGTCAAGAAGCATGATGGGTATGTGGTTTTTCCTTTTGGTTTCATTTTTTGATTATCATGGTGGTGTTGGGAAGCCGAAATACCAATGATGAGGAGGAAGGAGTAGGCATACCATGGAGAGGAGGAAGAAATGGAAAGGGTTAATGATAATGAAGTTCACAATGATGGTGGACAAAAACACAAAGAGACTTCAACCCCCTTGTAGAAGTATGTGACAAAGCTTGGGGGAGGGAAAGGGTGTGGAACCACAAAGTTTATGTGCCCCCATTGTAATAAAGCATATCCGTGGGATTATGCCAATGAAATATAGAAACAAATATAAGAAGGAAGAGGACGCTATACAAAACAAATCCTAAAAATCAAGGGTTGAATTTGAAACCTCAGTCTCACATAGAATCTTTGGTGGTTGATGCCCAATGCCCCATGGTAGTGGATTCTCGCTTGTGCATTAAACAATATCATATTTCCTTGACCAAGGTTGTTGTAATGTCCCCATTCAAATAAATTCATAACAAGGAAATTCCATCAATCCTACTAGTTCCCTAAGTTGGATGGAGACATGAGGATTTGCAATAAGGGAGCTAATAAATGGTGTTTGGACATTAGAATGGAATAAATATATAATAAAGGAGATAAATAAATAAATACAAGAGAAAATCAAAGTGGTGATGGTTCATGAAGACACATGGAGGTTGTGGGGCCCACACAAGCTAGAAATTCTGTGCCACATGGCATCCTCCTCTTGTAAATTCGAATCCATGGGAAGCCTAAGGTTCTTGGGAGGAGTTGGAAGGCTCATACACTTGGCAATATGCATCATAGGTCGAATTGGGATGGAAATGTAACTCCCATAGAAGAGGAAGAGTCAAATGAGGAGTTATTGAACACTTGGACTAGATTCCCTAACCTATATGACAACAATGATGAAGATGCTATGACACCTATGACAAATTGCAGACCTGATTGCTGACATTTGACCATTATGACATGCCAAGCCTAAAAATAGCACCCAAGAGGGCGCTCATGGGAGTTAGATAAGCTCAAAGGATTCCTACTCAAATTGGTGGAAGGTGGAAGGCTAGGAAGGGGAGGACACATGGCAAATCATGAACCACTCCCTAATTCGAATTGGCTTGGAGTCTTTGGATGGATTTGGAACCTTAGAAGGCTAAGGATGTTTATAAAATATAGGGATCAACCAAGAGAAGGGCTTTTGATCATTTTGAGAATTTGCATTTGTGAAGAGAGCTAATAAAGGGCTTTTGATCATTTTGAGAATTTGCATTTGTGAAGAGAGCTAGTGGAATATTAGTCTACTTGCCTTAGCCAATTTCGAGGGTGAAAGATTCCCATCCTAGTTGATGTGTGGAAAGTCCACTCAGACCTTTCATGGGAGCTTTAATGGAGTCTTTATTTGCAGGTTTAAGCTACAGGGTAGCTCGTGGTTTCTTCTAGTGCAACTCACTCCTTCAACCATTTCCAGTTTTCATTGCATATTCCTGATCCGTGAGGAGAGGCGCTTTTGGTGAGCTATTGTACTCTTTGGGGGAGCTTCTAGTGCCCCATTTCTTTTGTAATAAGATGCATATACTCTGTTCTTCACACTCAGAAATGTACCAGGTCGAAAATCCAATTGGAATGATGTAAATATGATTTTTAATGAACAAATGGTGCCATTTCCCCACTATCTTGATGTATAGCAATGACATATCGATGAATTCGAATGGAAGAGCATTTCTTTGATGTATTTATGATTAATGGACTGTCATTAATGAGCTGCACAAGTTTCATGTTCAATACTTAAGCATTTGGAGTCATCTTGCTCAGTTTTATACCATTTGAAGAAGATTTAATGCCATTTCCCCCAAGGTCGAAACTAGTGATTTTGTAGCTATTGGGAGAGGGTTATAACAGACTTCATAAATTGAATAATGATGCACATGAGACCTTAATATTGACCCTTAGACATCCTCTGCCTCTGTTCAGAAATTCGAGTGGGTTTGGAAGCTTTTGGAGAGCCATATTCAACGTTTACCTTGGGGGGATTTGAACCCCAAATTGCTAGTAAAAACTCCTACTTTGGCTAGAATCTTAAAGGGGTGTGCATAAGTATTTTGATGGTTCTAAATCATCCCTGAACATCATAATCAAGTCCTAATATCATTCATACCACTTCTCTGAAGATTTGGGAGCATTTGGAGCAATTTGGAGACCTAGACCTCAAAACTAGTCAAAGGTCGAACTAGGGAAAAAAGTTGAAAATTTCACTATTTTAATAAAAATAAAAAAAGGGACATTACAGTTGTAGGGATGATGTGGATGCAAATTTTTTATGTGTCTTTGTTCATGCGGTGTACCATTTATTGTTCTTCGCTCACCCTACTGGCATGAAATGCTACAAAGTTCAAACCATCAATAGTGCCTCTAAAGGACACAAGAGCCCCAAGAATGACAAAGCTAGAACCATGGGACTTGACATGGAAGGAGTCAAAATCATATTGCTTTAGGACAATTTAAAAATGATTGGATCGTGTGAGAAGGCATATCTGTGGGATTATGCCAATGTAAGATAGAAACAAATACAAGAAGGAAGAGGAGGTTGCACAAAACAAATCCAAAAAAACAAGGGTTGAATCTGAAACCTTAGTCTCACCTAAAATGTTTGGTGGTCGATGCCCAATCCCCCATGGTAGTGGATTTTCGCCCGCACGTTGAACAATATTAGGTTTCCTTGACCAAGGTTGTAGGGATGATGTGGATACAATTTTTTTTAGGTTTGTCTATTCATGTAGTGTACCATTCATTGTTCTACACTCACTCTATTGGCATGAAATGCTACAAAGTTCAAACCATCAACGATGCCTCTAAAGGATACAAGAGCCCCAAGAATGACAACGCTAGAACCATGGGACTTGACAAGGAAGGAGCCGAAATCCATAATGCTTTAGGATAGTTTGAAAATGATTGGATTGAATATGAGGTGTCTGTTGTATTTGATGGTTGGACAAATGTTAAGGTGGGCCATTGATAAATATTCTTGGTGTGTTTGCTAGTGGTGCGTTCTTCTTTTTAGCCTATGACTACTCAGATTGTTATAAGATAAGATTAGATAAGATAATTTTATTAATGTCCAATGAATGACCAAAAAAGTAGGTCAATGGGACTAAAAGAGCACAACCAGTATGAGTACAATGTGGGAGTGCAAACGCAACTCCTATATAAAGCCATAACCAAAACTAAGATGGAATAAAATAAAATAAAAGAAAGATACAATCAATGGGATGGCCTCATAAACAAGTATAAAACCATAGCAAGGCATCGTGATGTAGAAAGATAGAGAGCATAACTGAACAAGAGGTTAAAGATGTCAAGAATGCCTGTGTTTGATAGCCGACGACGAGGGGGGCGAGCAGGGCATTGGCTCTAAATCAGAGTCCTCCGAAATGCCTGAGCTGTCTGGCTGTATGATTCTTGGGGGGGATGTAAGAGCGAGAGATAGAGATACTCCTAGTATTCGAGGACGAAGTGAAGAAACTCCGAATAGATCTCCGACTGCTCCACTGGGGCTGGGAAGGAATTCGATGGGCGAGAGGCGCCCTACATCGAATCTACCAAGGACTGGACCCTATGTTGCTCGAAGGTTGTGTGGGATGATGTATTGCTTGGCTCCTTTAGGCTTGTCTCGAAGATATTGGTTGAACTCTGAGAGAGGGAGGCTGTGGGGGGACCCCGAGGCCTCACCACTCTACTGTCTGAAGTACTTTGAAACTCAGCTCGTCACTTGTTGCTTCGATCGGACGGATCAACATGGAAGTAAGAGGTGATCATCCTAGTCGTCCCAAGGCGAGGTGGGGTATGTTGGAATTGAGATCTGCGGTTGAATATCTCTTTGATGAAGAGGGCTAGGCATCTCTGGTCCTGATATCAGAAGAAAGTAGAGAGGGAGCCCCCTGAGTCTCTATAAATGCAGTGGTAACATCCTCTGATCTCATAGTAAAGGGGGCACCTGAAGATGAGGTGCACCTCCATCTCTGGCTCCTATAGGTGGTGTTGGAAATAGTGCAACTTCAACAGTTATTCTTATTGTTATTGTACCTCCTACGAGAGAAGATATCAATGCATTTGATCATGTAAAACCCTTGAAAGAATCAATGTAAACCTTGGGATGAAATCACAAAGAAAAGATCCATTAAATGTAAATTTTTGTATTCCCCAAGACAAGTTGGCCCAATGGGTAAAATTGCCCCAAAATAGTGGGCAGTCTGCCCCAAACAATGGGAAGAACTACCCTAGTTAGGTCAACCCAGTTAGGGAAAGTTAGGTCGGCCCAAGAAGGGAAAAAGTCACCTTTTGATGTTTATAAATAGAGAGTTCGACCTCTCATTTGATCATTCACTCAAGACAAGTTCCCACTACTCAAGAGAAGTTCGCTACTGCATCTAGGAGATTGATTTTTTGTGGTTCTCCACTATTGGAGAAGTTTCTCTTTTATTTTCTTGGGTTTGCGCTACTACTATCTGGATGTACATCGTTCTCTATTGGAAGGTCTGAGCTCGGGGGAGACAAATAGCTTTGTTTATGGTTGGGAGATGATTATTCTTATCATTGTGGTTAAACGAGCTCCACACTCATTTTGTTTTTGTGCTTTGCCATTCTTTTAGTGATCTTGGTTATGCTGCTATAAACATTAACATGGTATCAGAGTAGTGCTGAAAGAGACACATGCCAAAAACTAGGGCTTCCCAAATTTAGGGTTTCCACCCACATAATTGATTCGGAAAGACCTCTACTTAATTAGCCTTGGGAAGGCACAGTTATTTGTGGAGGAATATTTTCATTCAGAGAACTTTCAAATCTGACCTAACTTTTGCCGGGGACAAGAAACTAGGGTTTCACATTTCGGGGCCTTCCCCTCTCAGTTTGGCTTGAAAATTGCATTGGAAATTTCGCCCTAGGGAAGGCACATCTTTTGGTGAAGGAAAATTCCAGTTCTGAGAAGTTTCTTTTTTGACCTAATTCTGCAGCTTCTGTAGTTACTGTAGAAATAAGGGTTTCAAGTTTTGTGCTGTCCGGTCCATAGATTTGGCTTGATCCTACCTTCTCTCAACTTGCCTTGATAGGGCGCATCTATCTGTGGAGTCAATTTTGCAAGATTCCAAACTTCATTTTTTGACCCTCTCCTACTAGGGTTTATGAAACAGGTTTCAGTTTTTCAGTCTTTAGTCAAGATGGTTGTTGGACTCAGAGTAGAAGATAGATTAGAGGGAGTCTCAAACTTCCGATATTGGAAAAGCAGAATGCTCATGCTCCTAAATGAACATGATCTCAAGGATCATATACTCAGAAATATTCCAGAGCCAGAGGGAGCCAGAGAGAAATAAAGAATGCAGAAGAATTCTTCCTTTGATGGAAGACTTGAAGGTCAAAGTTTTCTTGAGGACTTTAGTGATCACTACAAGGAGTCAGAGATTAAGCGGGAGTCCACAAAACAAACAAAAGATAAGTATTTTTTTTTTAAATCTTTGTCATATGATTATGAAATTGTGCGTTAGACTTATATAGTTTTCTATTATGCATCTATATATGATTGGCAAAGCTGTACACTCATGTAGTGCATATCATGCATATGATGAGTAAGTAGACTATAATGTTGCACAACATCTCGTTGGATGGGTGTTGTGATTGAAGCATTAGCTAAGTTGGTTACATAACTGTGCATAAGAAATTGTCATTGCATTAAAATGTCAATACGAGTTGATTGAATTTCATGATCATGCAATATTACTAACTATTTGACCAAATTTGACTTGTAGGAAAGATCATGTGCTATGACCTACAAGAGAGGATGATGAGACTTGTTCCGAAGAACAAGTGATGATTACCGATGCACATTTAGTCATATGTGGACCCATAACCCACAGGTCCAAAGGATCTCATATTGAGATTGACGATTGAGAGCAAGAGGCAGAGTTGCAGAGGGAGTCTGCAGCACAAAGGGAATAGATTATGATGAGACACTTGCACCAGTCGCCATGCATGTTATTATTGGGTTGAAGAAAGCTCTTTATGGGCTTAAGTAGGCACCCCGGGCTGGTACTCCAGGATCGACAGTTCCCTGACAAAGCTAGGCTTCATCAGAAGTGAAGCAGATCATAACTTTTATTATAAGATTGATGATGATCGTCCCTTGATCTTGGTACCTTGTGTTGATGATCTCTTTCTTACAGGGGACGAGAGTATGATTGCCAAGTGGAAGAGGGAGATGATCCGTGAATTTGAAATGAGAGATCTGGGGGTTGATGCATTATTTCTTGGGCTTAGAGGTGTGGTAAGGACCTGATGAGATCTTCCTTAGACAAGGAAAGTATACCATTGAGATCTTGCGCAGATTTGGTATGGTGGACTGTAAGTCCATGGCTACACCTATGGAAGCAAATCTGAAGAAGTTACTTGCTTCTGCTATATCTTCAGATTTAGTAGATCCCACCATGTACTGTTAACTGATTGGCTCCTTGTTGTACCTGATTAATACCAGGGTAGATATTTGCTATGCAATAAACACGTTGAGTTAGCACATGGTCGAGCCGAGACACGTACATTGGGTAGCAGCTATGCATGTGTTGAGATATCTTCACGGTACTATTGGTTATGGATTGAGATATGCCTCAGAAAATGGAGTGAAAGTAATAGGCTTCACAGATTCAAATTGGGCTAGTAGTGCAGTTGACATAAGAAGCACCTCTGGGTGTTGTTTTAGCTTGAGATCAACTATGGTTTCTTGAATCAGCAAGAAACAGACTTTTGTGGCACTCAGTACAGCTGAGGCAAAGTACATCACAGCCAGTGCAGCTAGTAAGGAAGCAGTATGGCTTCGGAAGCTGCCTGCAGATTTGTATGGTCATGAGCTTGATGTGACAACGATATTTTGTGACAGAAGGGAGTAGTGAAGCTCCAATATATCTCTGTAGATGAGCAAATTGTAGATATCCTAACCAAGCCCTTGTTGAGAATGAAGGCTTGGAGTGGTGTAGATTCCCTTCCTCAGGAAGGGAGATTGATGACTAGTGTGGCTGTTGATGAGGCACAAGCCGAGATTTGTGCCTGACTCCTTTATGGAGTCTGTTCTTGTGTGGGATGGTTCCTTTCTTGAATAGACTCCTTTGTGGAGTGTGTCCCTGTGTGGGATGGTTCCTTTGTGGAACAAACTCCTTTGTGGAGTGTGTCCCTGTGTGGGATGGTTCCTTCGTGGAACATAATCCTTTGTGGAGTGTGTCCCTTTGTGGGATGATCCCTGTGTGGGATGTTCTCTAGTGGGGAGAGTGCTCCTTTGTGGAGCTTGGGCCTAGAGGGGTGAACTAGCTACAGTTATTATTGCCTTCCAGTTGTAATGACTGGTAAATTGGAAGAAGTGTCTTCCTGGGTAGTGTAGCCTCCTTTCGATTTGAGATCGACAAAGTGCTTGGAAGAAGTGTCTTCCTGGGGAGTGTAGCCTCCTTTCGATTTGAGATTGACAAAGTGCTTAGGAGAAGTGTCTTCCTGGGGAGTGTAGCTTCCTTTCGATTTGAGATCGATAAAGTGTATGAGGAAGTAATCCTTTGTGGTCTAGAATGACCAAGCTAATCAGGTAGATCATATATCTTCTTTGAAAAGATGATATGGCCCCTTTGTGGAACGTGCTTCTTTGTGGAGTGTGTCCCTTTGTGGGATGGTTCCTTTGTGGAACGTGTTCCCTTATGGAGTGTGTCCCATTGTGGGATAGTTCCTTCGGGGAATGTGCTCCCTTGTGGAGTGTGTCCCTTTGTGGGATAGTTCCTTTGTGGAACGTGCTCCTTTGTGGAGTGTGTCCCTTGTGGGATGGTTCCTTTGTGGAACGTGCTCCTTTGTGGAACGTGCTCCTTTGTGGAGTGTGT
This sequence comes from Larix kaempferi, assembly GCA_027924585.1. Lineage (NCBI taxonomy): Eukaryota > Viridiplantae > Streptophyta > Pinopsida > Pinales > Pinaceae > Larix > Larix kaempferi. The sequence continues at coordinate 5,057,484 of BSBM01000143.1, forward strand.
CCCTTGTGGGATGGTTCCTTTGTGGAACGTGCTTCTTTGTGGATGGTTCCTTTGTGGAACGTTCCCCTTTGTGGAGAGTACTCCTTTGTGGAGTGTATCCCTGTGTGGCAATGGACCCTCTTATGATCAGACGTGCTCAGATGAGATGATCGGATGTGTTTTGATGTGATGATCATACGTGCTCAGTAGAGATGATCGGATGTGTTCCAATGTGATGATCATACGTGCTCAGATGAAATGATCGAATGTGTTCCGATGTGATGATCATACGTGCTCAGATGAGATGATCGGATGTGTTCCGATGTGATGATCAGATGTGCTCAGACAAGATGATCGGATGTGTTCCGATGTGATGATCATATGTGCTTAGACGAGATGATTGGATGTGTTCTGTGATGATCATACGTGCTCAGACGAGATGATCGGATGTGTTCCGATGTGATGATCATACGTGCTCAGGTGAGATGATCGGATGTGTTTCGATGTGATGATCATATGTGCTCAAACAAGATGATCGGATCTGTTCCGACGTAATGATACCTCTCTAGCTAAGAGGGAGTGTTGATGATGTAAGCACCCGATGGACTGGGTTGAGCTGAGGCACATTGTATTGATGCATTATCGACTCTCCGATGGACTGTGCAGAGTTGTTGAGTTGAGGCACGAGTGACTCCCCTAGGGATAGTGCAGAGTCGTGGAGCTAGTGCATGTTCTCCGATGGACTGGATTGAGCATATGCACGAAGATTGATTTGTTGACACTTCTCGACGGACTGAGATTGTGTTGGAAGACCTTCCTTATGATATAGAGAGGTTAGAGATAACCGTGATGTACAAATGTGTTTCAGTATGATAATACTAATGATACCTCCCTGGCTAAGAGGGAGTGTTCGAGTAGTAGCTACGTGAGGCATCACCTCATAGGTCGACCAAAGAAAGAATAAGATTAGAATACAATGTTCGCCGAATACCTTCCTTGTTGAGAGGGAGTGTTGGAAATAGTGCAACTTCGGAAGTTATTCTTATTGTTATTGTACCTCCTACGGGAGAAGATATCAATGTATTTGATCATGTAAAACCCTTGAAAGAATCAATGTAAACCTTGGGATGAAATCACAAAGAAAAGATTCATTAAATGTAAATTTTTGTATTTCCCTAAGACAAGTCGGCCCAGTGGGTAAACTGCCCCAAAACAGTGGTAAACTGCCCCAAAACAGTAGGCAGTCTGCCCCAAACAATGGGCAGAACTGCCCCAGTCAGGTCGACCCAGTTAGGGAAAGTTAGGTCGGCCCAATAAGGGAAAAAGTCACCTTTTGATGTGTATAAATAGAGAGTTCGACCTCTCATTTGATCATTCACTCAAGACAAGTTCGCACTAGTCAAGAGAAGTTCGCTACTGCAGCTAGGAGACTGATGTTTTGTGGTTCTCCACTATTGGAGAAGTTTCTCTCTTATTTTCTTGTGTTTGCGCTACTATTATCTGGATGTACATCGTTCTCTATTGGAAGGTCTGAGCTCGGGGGAGACAAATAGATTTGTCTATGGTTGGGAGATGATTGTTCTTATCATCGTGCTTAAACGAGCTCCACACTCATTTTGTTTCTGTGCTTTGCTATTCTTTTAATGATCTTGGTTATGCTGCTATAAACATTAACATGTGGCACACCTGGCAAATCCTATTGGATCGTGGTATATGATGGTTAGTCTGCACCCAGAGCCAATGCGATCCAACATGAAGTTGCCCCAAAGGAATCCTGAGTGTACGCATCCAATGCCTATGCGTGTACGGGGGGCGTATGATGAGGCCATGCATGATATTGTTAAGATGAAGGACCATGATTATAAATGGATCGGTGCATTGTACAAGAGAAGGAAGAACATGATAAACTTTATTACCAACCATAGCATGGCTCACCACATTTTTGTGAATCACTCTAGGTTGGAACTTGGAGCTACTTAAGATTGCAATGACGAGATTTGCTAGCTATTGCCTCTCCCCTTTTGAAGGTTAGAGAGGCATTGTCTAGTATGATCTCAAGTGATTCATTCCAGGGTTTGAAAGATAGGGCTGCATCTGCATCTGATAGACATGAATTTCAAGAGTTGGAGGATACCCTTTTTGATGGTTAGTTTTGGGCATAGGTTAGGTCTGTTCTGTAGTTAACCAAGCCCGTTTATAGTATGATTCGGTTTGCAGATACAGATCAACCATTGATTGGGAGGTGTGAGAGTAGATGGACAACATGCTATGTCAAATAAAAGACAATGTTGAGCTTAAGAGATGTGATTTTGTATTATCATATTAATAAACACATGGTCAAATAGTGGGATAGTTTGAATGTTCCACTTCATGCCCTAGCATATGTCCTTACACCCAAATACTATTCTCTATTTTTGTTGGCCCAACTAGCATCGGGGGTGGGTTTAGGAGAAGACCACACATAGATCTAGTGGTACAGAATAGGGATGTGCTTGCATTAGACAAGTTGGTCCCTGATGAAGAGGAGTGTGCTCAAGTATGAAGCGAATTGAGCAAGTTTATCAGTGAACATGGAGTCTTTGCTAACTTGCATTTAACTAAAGGTTGAGATCAGTTGAATCCTATAATCTATTGAATGGTGGAGCTCTATCACACATTTGCTGCATAAATTGGTGGTGAGGGTGCTTTCACAGGTTGTTAATACTATTTTTGCAGAGAGGTGTTGGAGCACCTATAACTTTATCCACAATGTGAAGAGAAACAACTTGAATGTAAACCAGGTAGAAAGCTTGGTTTTTTGTGCACTACAACTTGAGGTTGTTGCGCCATTATTGTGAGGCAATGAAAAATGATAGAACATGTGTGACTTGGGACCTAAGTCACAGGGTTCGCCGAACTTGAACATTGAGATTCAAAATTCAACGAACCTAAAAAAATACAAATTTGTTGATTTAAATGTGCAGCATGGTTTTGAAGGTTGAACCCCTATTTTTTCAACATTTTTTACAGTGAATAAAACTAGAAGATAAAATATCGCTTCGACACAAGGAGGCTAGTTATTTGAAATTGCAAACTTTTCTTATTATAATTTCTATTTACTTTTGAAAGAAATAAAAAATTTGAAGGCATAAATCAAATGGTGAATAAAAATGGCCTTTAGGCTATCAACTATAATATATCATAGCCTAAAGGCTAATACACATGGAAGTAATGACATTTATTGAATATAATATACTATATAACTAGGTGTAACTTCCTCCTTTCAAGCTATCCAGAAAGCTTCATATGGAGTAATGTAGCATAGAACTTCAAGAATGTGTGCCTTGCCATGATTGTCTATAGTTGTTGGGATTCGAGTTGGAACCTGATTTGTGTATCGGGTGAATGGTGTGATGTGACCAAGTTGGTGGGAAACTTGCATGGAACACATGGTTGAAGAGGCCAATCAAGTGATTATCCAAAGCATGAAGATTGTGTTTGAAGAGCTCTCCTTGAAAACCCTCCTCCTCTGCTTCTTTACTTGTGTTCGTTATCCAAATAACCTCTTTGATGTCATGGTGTGTGAATAAGTAGCATGAATGGTGCGAAAAGGTAGCTTGAATCTGGGGCTACCTAGGGACATCATGAAGAGTGGATATGAGGTTAAGATCAGTTGGGAGGGGGGAATGGTGGGGAAAGATGGTGCGCTAAAGTTTTTGGGAGAGTAGATGAGGGAAGCACATAAGTTTTGTCTCCTCTAGGAGATGAAGAGGCGTTTCTTGCAGTAGAGGAGGCGACGATATGAAGCTTTAAGGTCAGGGTACGAGGGGTGAGCATGGGTGAATGCATGCTTAATTTTGAGGTGGAGAGTCTTTCACTCCTCATCGTACCATTGGTTCATGGGTCAAGAGCTGGGTTTTGGGGTGGTGGGAGCGAACCGAGTAGAGTGAGGGTAGGACTTTAAAGCTGATATCCAAATGATGGATGATAGGTACGCCAAAGGCTGAATCAAGTAAGGAGAATTGGGAAGTAGGGGGAAGGATTTTCCTTTAGGATTAGTAGATTTCATCTTAAAACAAAAAGGACAATTATTTTGATATTTCTAAATATGTGGATGGTTGTAAGGATATATTAGTGCCAAAAGACTAAGGGGCATATAGAGTCATCCATGATTTACCAAGTTACCAAAAGCGACTTGCTTAGAAAGATCATCAAGAGAAATATTTTGCTCTAGGCTAATCTCAATCCATTTGATGTGTTGGAGGAATCTACACAAGATCACAAAAGGAGAGAATAGATCTCCTTCCTTCTACAAGGAAGGGGTTAGTATTGCACAATCCAGATTAAGGAAAATATGCAAAAAAGAACTCTCTTTCAAGTAAAGTAACAATTGAGATTATGATAGAACTTAACATACCATACTCTTCATTCAATTGATGGTAATACCATTTCAATGGTCAGTCATAAAGAAAAGAAATGACAATGTTACTGTGATATTACCTCCAAGAAGAAACATGAAGCAAGAAATGAGCCACATATACACAAGTAGATCCCAAGAAAATTTCCTCCAAAGCCTTTAGATTGATATTCAATGAAGTTGTCCGAATAGTACAAGATAGACCAACAACAACCAACAAAACAAATGAGAGAGGAAGTTTCTTTATAGAGGACTTGAGACTCAACTTCATTCTCATTAAAAAAAATTTCTTTGTCTAAAACCCTAGATCTATTCTAGAACCAAGTAAACAAAACTTATTTCCCTCTTGACAAGGTCAAAAACTAATAAAGTAATGAAGGTGGTTCTAACAAACAACTAACAAGTCAATGAGAGAGAGACGCCTCACCAAAAGAGGGAATGGATTAGCTAGGAGAGGGACGATTTGGTTAGTAAGAGGAGCCTTCTAGAAGGAAAAGGGCACATGTGAGGTAAAGGAGGCTAGATCATGAAACTAAGCCCTCAAACAATGGGAAAGGAGGTTAAAATAATGACCAAACACCTCACACATGGGAGACTAGAGGTTAGAGAAGGAGGATGGCTCACACGTGTGAGCAAGGGAAGGAAAAAAGGAGGCGCGACTTGCTCCTTTAGGAAGGTGTTTGGGGTTTTGAGGTTGAGGCTCTAGGAAGGCCCCATGTGTCATCTTGAGTGATCAAACAAGAGAGTACTAGGCCTACGGGGTGTTTACGTGGCATGCATGGATATATGTGAGAATGCATAAAAATATGGTGAGAGTCTAACATGGGGAATGGGGAATGGGTTTTAAAGGGTAATTGAGAAAAATAGCATAAAAGATACAACATGATGACCTTAGGACTTTAAATTTCGTTTGAAGAAGCCTCACAAGTACAGATCCTTGGTTCCCGTTCACCATCATCTTCAATCCCTGCATTAACCCTTATGCAAAGTGAAGGGTAACACCAATGTTTTAAAACTTGGAATCGAACTTTGAACTGGTCGAGGGTCAACTCAGCTCGGACTCGAAATCGGCAATGATTCGGAGTGGTTTGATTTCAATAACTTGGACTACTAAAAAATACATAAAATTTTACAATTTTAATGAAAAAAAAATATTAAAGATTCCACGCTATGATTCCAAACCATCAAAGACAAAATATGCAAAGTCTACTCACATATATATACCATGTATGGGTCAAGGACTCAAGAGTCCAGTCTCAATATATCAAAGTGGCTCCAGTTCATCAATTGGGATCCTATTCATCAGCAACATCTTGTTCCCCCCCTCCTCTAGGCTCTAGCCTTTGCCTCTACCTCAAATCTCGAAGTTGATCCTCCAAGGACATTAGTCAACGCCCTACAATTTTGATGAAACTTCCTAATCCAAGCGTTAAAATAAGGTAAAAAAGCTTCCCATGCTTGTTAAGTGATTTTGCTTGATTGAAGGGTACATTTTTATTAAGGTCATGACAGAGGAGTTCAGTCAACTTCAACAATCAGGCATCAATACCACCAAGTACCAATATCAAGGTACATACAGAGATTGATGTGCTTGATCAAATTCCAATCCCTTACACTCATACATGATAGAATTCAGTGGAAACGTTGCAATCCTGAAATCCTGAAGGCTGTTAAGTCTGTTGAATTCTGAATGGGACCTAAAATTCTACTTTTTGCATATGAAGTCCGATGACCGATGACGTTGTAACCACTCTCAAACATCCTGAAACAATTAATGGTAATGTTAAAAATTGAAGTAAAAGGATAGAAAATGAAAGATAAGGAGAATGTCGCTTTCACTTCAATGTCACTGTGGCGGGGGCTGTGCATAGACCAAATGGATCGGTTTTTGACAAACTCGGGTGGTTCAGGCTGGTTCGGTACTGAACCGGCTGAGTCAAACATCTACTTGGCCAGTTCGGTACCGAACCAGCCTCCGGGCCGAGTTTTCTGATGGTTCGATGCTGCTGAAGATTAAACCTGTCAACTCGGTCGGTTCCGATTCTGAGTTGACCGGTTTTTAAAGCTATGAGTAACACAATGAAATTACCTCACTAATCCATGGAAATTTTGCTAGATCATGCAACAATAAATCAACATAGTGAGCATCACAAGGGTTGTAAGCATCACAAGGTGTGTAATAAATTGTTTGTATTTCTCCATTATCATCTTGTCAGCATGCACACAATTTATGGCATTGTCAGCAACAAGTTGGACTGAGTTTTCTTTCTCAACTTGAAGAATGGCTTCCTCTAAAATCTTGGAAATACATTTTGAACTCTCCTTGTGGTCAATTGTGTTTACTACATTAAAAAGTATACACCTTGAGGGCTATAAACCAACACGTTAAACAATGGCCTATGGCACATTTGACCAACCATTGTAAATTGTGCAACATGTTCGTTTCAAAGGCTCTTTGATCGAAGCTAATCTACTCGTCACCTTTTATCTGATCTCTAGGGAAGTGGTTGGTTATTAGTCTGAAAATAAGAGGGTACATATCACTTGCCAAAATCAACAACATTTTCAAATGCATTTAAATAGATAAAGTGCTTCTAGCCATGTTAATAATATGGCTCTGGCATAAAAAAATCAGCCACACCATCATCAACCTCTTGTTTTTCTACAGGCTTCCAAAAAGAGTTTAATGTTCTTGCCCTACTTGATTTGTCTGGGTGAGTTGAACTTGCAACCATGCTTGGGGGTTAAAGTCCTTGGGGGTTAAAGTCCTATGAATCGATATTTGAATCCATTGCTTCTTGTTTTTTTTAAACCCTCATAATTTATGTTAAGTACCACTCTGACTTCTGGAGTCATCATTATGCAGTGTTCAACACCACTTGCTTCACTGTTAGTGATTGAAAGCAGGTGGTCTAGTGCTCTTGTTAAAGACCCAAAAATTAATGGCCATATAATATACATTTATTATTGGGTCCTCTCTTCATATGTTTCCATGCTTCAGTGATTGATTTTGGAGGTGCAATACTCAAGGCTTCTGCATAATTTTCTTTTCAGAGATGAAATCTCAGTTATTTAAAATTGTAAGTTAATTTCTATGTACTTTTGAAAGAGATACAAAATTTGAAGGCATAAATCAAATGGCAAATAAAAATGGCCGTTAGGCTATAAACTATAATATATCATAGACTAAAGGCTAATACACATGGAAGCAATGACATTTATTAGATATAATATATTATATAACTAAAAGTCTAAAACATTTAAAGAAACGAGACCTATTGGGAAGTAGAATAGATTGAGCCGAAGAGAGAATGAGCTCCTTTCGTACAAGGAATGCAGAATTTTAAACTGACAGCTTAGTGCAGTTTTGTTAACTCCTGATCAGGATGAGTTTTGTGATAAATGCAGTTGGAAAGCCTGCTATTGTTTTCATTTATAAAGGGCAATGTGGTTATTATTTTGTAATATTATCTCAGAAGCCTGTTCTTAGTGTTGCCGTAATATGGAGCCATAATGTTATTCATTTCTTAACTAATTGAAAAAAATGTGGGCGTGATTTAGGTGGTGTAGTGATTGTTTCTTTGGTTTGTTTAGATTATCAGCTATGTTTATATTCAAATTTGAATCCTTGGCGAAGATATATTTACAAAAATAAGAATAGCGAGGTTTTTTTTTTTCATTACGGAAGGTTCATTTAATTGGCTGGCTTGGTTGCAGCCAACTCATGTTGCAGCTCAGTATGGGCAGACTGCTCTTTTGTATCATATTGTGATAAAATGGGGTGCTGAGGTTGATGCACCTGACAATGACGGGAGAAGTCCATTACACTGGTATGTTTCTGCACACTGGGAGACCTTTAAAGTATTTTTTCACCTTGATTAATATCTATGGGAGGTCTTTAAGGTTTATTGGTTGTGCAATAGTGGATACTTGATAGTTTCAAAGCAACCTTTTCTACTATCAATTTGCTTGGATGTACTCAGATGTACTCATAGATCTGGATTGAAGTTTCCATGCACTTTGGTGTATAAGACCTCAAAATAGGTCATGCTTACACCAAGTTATCAGGAGAGTGAAATATATCCTGTTTGTACCTGTTATCCAAGTAAAATGTTTGTTATTCAAAGCTGGTTATAGTTTTAAATTGTGGAAGAGGCTTAAATCGATCTTTTATGCATGTGATCTGACCTTGCATTCATGTCCAGGACAGTTTCCTATCCTTGCAATTCAATGCCTCCACATGCATTGAATATTTTTGTTTTAACTTTTAATCAAATGAGCTGGGAATGTTTTAGTTTTGGTAGTAGAGTTTTTGTTTTCAGATGGGAAAACTACCCTTTTGTGTGATCAAGTTGTACAGAGATGTATTTAATAGACATTAATCTGGCCTTGGTTTGTGACAAAATAACATTTTTCTTCTCATGGAAACTTTATGGATTTTCAGGAAAATAATTTCCTAGAAGATATCTGACTAATAAGTATGGTTGGAAATGTGTCTCCTTGAAATTTATAGGGCTGCTTATAAGGGATTTGCCGATTGTATTAGATTGCTTTTGTTTATGGATGCTTATCGGGTACGGCAAGACAAAGAAGGTACTATGGTTTGGCATAGATTTTTTGGATGGGCTGACCTTATTTTACATTTTCATATAATTAGCAAGTTTTTTCTTGTTGAATTGAGCAAATTGTAGTGTAAGGAAACAGTCAATGGGATACTTATTTTAATTGCTCTGGATATTTAATCAGTAAAATTTTTGATTATGAAGTTTCATGGTATTTATGATACAAGTTCTGCTTTGATCTAGTTATTTACCTCAAATTATACAAATGAGCAGGATGCACTCCTCTTCATTGGGCTGCAATAAGGGGTAATCTTGAGGCCTGTACTGTGCTTGTACAAGCTGGTAGTAAAGAGGACTTAATGGTGACAGATAATACTGGCTGTACTGCTGCCCAGCTTGCATCTGACAAAGGTCATCGGCATGTTGCATTATTTCTTGTACGTATTCAATGCCTTAGTGAGGGAGAATTGATTGAATCTGTTCCTTTTTCTTCGCAAGACCATAAAGGAGAGTTTCTAAGCTCAATGCTTTCCAAAGCATTTCTCTCGATAGTAGATATGCTCATCAATTGTACTAAAATGGTCCTCTACGTTATCGTATTTAAGAGTTGTTACTAAAGTGTTTTTGATTTATTGCATACTTCCAGATTTGTTAAATCATTTTAAAAAAGTGTTGAACTAGATGGAAGCATGCTTTAGGAAATGGATGCTCTTCTCAACAATACTTATGATCAGCCTTTTTGTGAGTGCTTGGCATTATTGTCATCAAAACTCTTCTGTTTTGAATGGGTGCATCGAGGTCATCATAAATTTATACCAGGAACCTAACAGTTTCTAATCCCATTTGGAGCTTCAATTTAGAGGCCGGACATTTTAAAATGGCAAGTCTGTGATGATTGAGCTTTATTAAATCCAATCAAGATTAAACCTTTAGCAGGCTATCTAATGAGGTTGTTTTAATTTTGCAGCACTAACTTTGCATAAAACATTTGTGTGTTAATCACTGGGTTAAAAAAACTGTCTACCACAATCACTTCTTGTTACTTTAAGTTTGTAAATTCTTATAACAATGTGAAAACTAAACAGACCGATCAATTGACTGATGACATTATTATACAGAAGATACATTTTGCGAGGTATAAACCTCCCAAGAATTAGAATGTATGTTATGCTAAACTGAACCCTCCCAATCTGATTGTTTAGTGACAAAATTATAAGCATAGCTACTTATAACAGCAGTATGCTGTAGCTAGTAGATCGTCCTAATACTCATCTAGGATTTAGAAGATACAGCATCATTAGCAAGCACTTGATAGCACTATTTGAACAAGTACTACTGTAAAAAATGATGCATATGTACTATCCCATAGCTTTATATTAAACACCTTTATACTGCATGCCCTTGATGTCTTCTTTATAGTGGATATCATTCAACTGGTAAATTGTGACTGCAAACTGGTAACAGTGAACAAGAAATTCTGTAATCTGAACTCGTTGGACTACTTCTCACTGGCTAATGATCTCCTCTAGCTTTACAGATGTCATGGGTCACTTAGAATTTTGATGTCATGGGTCACTTTGAATCTAAAGTTGTCACCTTCTTCATGTTGGTGATCATGGGTGTGGCCATAGGTTTGCAATCCTCCATCCAAAATCTCTTAAGAATCTCAATTGCATACTTACCCTGCCCAAGGAAAATCTCACCTGGTTATTGCTAAACCTCCAAAACAATGAAGTATTGTATCATGCCGATGCCCTTCATCTTGAACTCAGCTGCCATATCTGCTTTGCACCCTGCAATGAGCTTCTATGAACTTGTAAGAAACAAGTTGTCTACATACACCACCAAAATAAGTAGATCAACCTCAACAAATATGAATAGAAGTTGGGATATGCTTCACTTTTGATGAAGCCCATACTTTGGAAGTATCCATTGATCTTGGAATACCATGCTCTTGGTGCCTGCTTGAGTCCATACAAGGTTTTCTTAAGCTTGAAAACATGGGATTCCTTCCCATTTACCTCAAAGCCTTGAGGTTGCTCTATGTGCACTTATTCCTTAATGGGAAGGCTTTCTTAAGCTTGAAAACACGGGACTCCTTCCCATTTACCTCAAAGCCTTGAGGTTGCTCTATGTGCACTTATTCCTTAATGATTCCATTAAGGAAGATGTCTTCACATCCATCTGATGTATCTTCCACCCCATAACTGAAACTAAATACATAACTGCTCTAATGGAAGTGTATCTAGCGATTGGAGCAAAAGTCTTCTCACAGTCTACTCCCTCTTTCTAGGAGAACCCTCATGCCATGAACCTCATCTTGAACTTCTCTATGTTGCCATTTGCTACATGTTTGATCTTATAGAGCCATCATTTTCATTTTCATTTTCTATCCTTTTACTTAAATTTTTAACATTACGATTAATTGTTTCAGGATACTTGAGAGTGGTTCCAACCTCATCAGAGTTCATATGCAAAAAGTAGAATTTTAGATCCCATTTAGAATTCAACAGACTTAACAGTTTTCAAGATTTCAGGATTGCAATGTTTCCACTGGATTCTATCATGTATGAGGTTAAGGGATTGGCATTTAATCAAGCACATCAACCTCTCTATGTACCTTGATGTTGGTGGTGCTGATTGTTAAACTCCTCTATCGTGACTTTAATCAAAATGTACCATTTAGTCAAGCAAAATCACTTATTTATAAGCATGGGATTTTTTTTCTAATTCTACCTTATTTTAACGCTTGGTTTAGGAAGTTTCATCAAAATTGTAGGGTGTTAAATAATGCCCTTCGAGGATCAACTTCGAGATTCAAGGTAGAGGCAAGGGCTAAGGGCCTAGAGGAGGGGGGCATAGGGTGCTATTGATAAATAGGATCCCAATAGGATTAATAGTTAGTTCACTCTTGCATAATTGTATGTTGGACTTGAAAGCCTCAAATAATGTGATGCCCTCTAGAATCATGAAGAAATAGGGTCCTCGGGTCACATTTCCCCATTACAACATCTATGCCATGGATTCACACAAAGTTGAAGTGTGTTGAATCATTGAGGAATTAGACTGTATTTACAGGGAGCAACTTAAACTGTATTTACATGGGATGAATTGTTATTGCTGGGATTTCTAATTTTTATATTTTTTATAATTTTTATGACCTCGACGTCCCCCCACCCCTCCTGAATTTCTCTAAAATTTGGGGTTGTTCTCCACACGTCCTCAATGCACGTTTCCCCGCTCCTACGCTCCCACGTCCTGGAAACTTGGGGGAGCATTGTGATTTATAGATAAATAGTATATTGAGAATCACTTCCCAAACTTAGTTAAAATAGCTATTGAGTAAGAATATATGTTATGGGGGTTAGCTAGATGAGTGTCTTGGACCAACAAAAAAAAATGCTCAATAACTTAGATTAGATCGAAGTCTAGGAAGGGAGTGCTAAGGTCAAATTGTTCCAAATCATAGTCTTGATGATATGGCTTAAGGAGCTGATTAATCGTTTGGTAAAATGTAAGATCTGGAGATGGATTTGTTTATATTAGGCCCTAGCACCAAAAATTCTTGCTACACACTAGTAATAACACACACACAACACAAGGTAGCAAGCAAACAAACATGCATAAAAAATTAAGCATTACCCACTTGGTGCGATATGACTTGATGATCACTGCCTATGTGCAGGGTGCTATGGTGTCAAATATGAGTTCACTAAGCTTAGAAATCGGCCCAAATATGGCAACAAAACTCTACTCAAGTGAAAACTACCCAATATGCCTAAGCAATACCCACTTGCTGTGATATGGCTTGATGATTAGTGCTTATGCGCAGGGCGCTATGGAGTCAAAGATGAGTTCGCTAAGCTTAGAAATCGGCCGCAAATATGGCAATAAAACTCTACTAAAGTGAAAAGTACCCAATAATCCCCAACATGCATTTTACAAAAAGTTTGGAGGAAAAGTTTAATTAAGAGAGTGATAAATGGTTTTCAAAGTTTTATAATCAAAGATCTGGGTACTCACCTCATTCTGGATGTTCGACAGAGTCCTTTCTCATCGCTCGACAACATCGAATAGATCACACCTTCATTCCATACCAAATCGCACTTGCTTGTTTAGTGACATCTACCCGCAAAACCATAGAGAAATTTATTATAAAAGTTGATTACAATGACAAACAATAAACTCAATAATTTGCAAGTTGACATAGCTAGCAAGAAAAACAAGAAAATAAATGGCCACGGAAAATTAATTTCATTCACAAAAAAACCTTGTCAAAGAAAGCAAATTGCCCCAAGTCGCCCTAAGGTAATTTGCTCTCTCTCCTGCAAGCAAGATCACACAATAACATATATCTCAACAATGGAATGATTTGTTAAAGTTATTGCAGCTGCGAGAGCCATTCTCTAGGAGGATGGCACCCTAGTTAGTTAACTAGGGTTCCTGGTCAATTAACCAGGCAGAGTAAGTCCCTAGCAAGTACCTAGGGCCCCCAAAAGTCTATTGGGGTTCTTGGTTTGGGACCAAGCAGGTTGGAGCCATGGCAAAGTCCCTAGCATGTGGCTAGGGCCCCTATCTGTCTCTAGGGCATTCTGGTCCGGGACCAGATAGTTTCTTGGTCACGAGGACCAAGCAGATCCTGTAGGTTGAGACAAAGACATCCTGGTCTGGGACTAGGAAGATTCTTAGTCTGGGACCAAGCAGTTCCTGCATGTACATACTTGGTCAGTTAACTAGATGGATCTTGGTCAGTTAACCAAGATGGTGATGTGTGATGACCTCCTCTCCTAGGGATTCGAGATGGTTGAGCTAGGTTGTCTTCTCAAGGGACTAGCCACCCCTTGATGGAGTCACTAGCACTTGACCTCATGAGCAATCAGGAGGACCACATGATAACATCATCTAGTGTGGACTTTCCTTATATGGTGACGATGAACTTTCAGTTATTGTACGGAACACTTGTACATTTGAGAGAGAGATAAATGGGTTGTATTCCCACCTTGTTATTACACCCTTGTTCTTGTGGTTAGAAAGGTTGTCTTCCCACCTTGTTGTTCTTGGTCTTGTGGGTAAAAGGGTTGTCTTCCCACCTTGTAGTTACACCTTTGGTTAGATCCGAGCTACTGCAGGAGCTAGGAAGGAAGGTTAGATCCGAGCTAGATCAGTGACATTCAGTTCCAGAGTTGATAGACACCCATTACTGTGAGCTAAGATAGCTCATCAGTGTGTTTTCTGATCAGATTGGAGGAGGTCGAGTTCTCTTGGAGGAGGGTGCATTTCCCAAGGAGGGAGAAGCTCGTTTTGAGATGGATTGACTGATTCAGAGTCTGAGACTTCTAGGATAGCCTTGCCTTAGCATTGGAGGAAGGTTAGGGATGATCAGAGCTCAGATCTGCTGAGATCTGGACCAGTACGAGCATTTGACATCCAGAGGGGAGGGCGCACTTATGCATGCAGAGGAGGCCGAGTTCATCAAAGGGCAGTCTTTAGAGCAAGCAGATCAGAGCAGTGAGATACAGAGAGGGAAGATCAGTCAGAGGCATCTTCAGAGCACTCAGATCCAGTTTGACAGTTAGGGCTTACTCTTCCAGTGCATGCATCAGCTGGATGCATGCAGATCTAGAGTCTATCCTGTTTTAGGGATTGAGTTACCTGCTGAGGTAATCCTGTATTGTACTGTCATTTATATATATGCTCTAGGCTTGAGAGAGAAGATAGCCCCACAGTTTGCTGGTTTTCCCCGGTTGGGGTTTCTAGGGTATATCTGTTGTTTATGTGTGATTGCATTTATGTCAGTTTGGTAAATGCAGATCTAGTTGTTTGAGTCTATATTTTTATGAGCATATATTGATATCGAGACTCATACCGCTTGAGATCTCATGGCGATTTAGAGGGAGTAGTGATATCTGGATCAAATATTTACATAATCAGTTCAATTTACTACTGCTACTGTTGCTGGTTATTTAGCTGCAATTGTTAAATGTGTGCATCAACTTTAACACAATGGTCTTTGAGAGTGTGAAAGTTGAAAGAGATGAAAATTATTTTTTTAATTTATCAGATCTAAATTTGTCTTGTTATAGCTGTACTATTTTTGTTTTCAGTACTAGTTTTTGCATTAAAGTACAATTTTATTTTTATTTTTTTGCTTCAAACCATAACTTTAACATGATTGAGATCTAGCAGTAGAAGGAGCTCAGAAATAAAGAGAAATCCTTCACACTCATCCATGAACAAAAGATTTACACCACAAGAAGATTTTGATATTATTCACTGCTGAAATGAGCCAAGAGTCCCTTTACAAATGAAGAGCTCTCTTTCTCTTTTAAAGATTGAGAGAGGGAAAATCCCTAACTCATCCTTATACGAACGATTGAGATTATAAGATGCCAATACATGATCAATGGTTGAGATTTAATCTTATTTAATCTTTTTGCATAGCTAGAAATGACTATCTAGTGGAGGGGGGTGAATTGCCTCCAATGGCCCAAGTACAATCTCATGATACATGATAGATATGTCTAATAAAATGCTAGGGGGGTCAAGTTGTCCCCTTGATGATCACAACACAATTTTATTACATGCCATAGCTCAATATTTAAATCACAATATGAAAAAGTCGCCCCCCTAAGGAGAAAGGGTGTCCCCCCACGAAGATGAACTGCACATGCCAAGTGATAACATGTTGTAATGCTAGGAAAAGTGTCTTGAATGTGTCTAGGGGGACATCATACATAACCCAAGTCATATTTTACCATTCACTTATCCCAATTCATACATCAAAGACCTTGGTCATTTTTTAATTTTCTATTTTTTACTGGAATAAAATAATAAATCATGAAATTGCGCAAATCTTCATCTTCCTTTGCTCGGGTTGAAAATATGACTTCATAGATGAATTTGTAGAGCTCGAAAACCATAAGATCCACTACTCATATGCCCATATCCAATCTGATATAATTTGTATGAAGCCATCTTCAAGTATTTTTAACTATATAGGTTAATAACTTAATTATTTTCCGCAAACCTTGGGAAAATACTTTATTTAAGCCTATTAATCCCATAATGCCTCAAATAGTACTTGGAGGGGTCCAATTGGCCTCCAATGGCAAAGATATGATCAATGATGAACCATAGTGAGATCTTGCTGCTGACTTGACCCTTTGACTTGGTCAAACCGAGGTTTGACCAAGTTAAGAAGTCAAAATTTGACCAAGGCTTAGGATGATGGAATAATTTTGTAGAATGCCTACAAGAGGTGTTAGTGTCCTTATCATGAGAAAAATTTATAGACAACTACATGCTAATTCATGCCACATAGTGATCATTTCAACAAAACAAGTATAAGACAAGTACCAAGTGCAGTATAAGACGAGAGTAACTAGTTTCATATACATATTTCTGCTTAGACCAATCACAAATGTAATGCATGGATCAAACCTTTCCCTTGGGTGAAGTGGAATGGATGACAAATCATGGTTTTAGTCAAAGTGTAAAGTTGACCATATGATAGACTTGATTTACTCTTGTAGAGATGGGAATAAGAGGACACTCTGTGACATTTGTTGGAGTGGCGAACAGTAGGGGAGGCAGGGTGTTTCACAAATAGATGATGTGCTTAGAAGGCACCCTTTTGACTCTAGCAAGCCTCCCCTTTTATTAATTTACAACTTTGCATTTCATTCAACATTTCATTTTTCATTTGAATTTCTTTGTTTGGACATTTCTTAGAAACACATTTCTTTGAAGCACATTTTACTTTGCAATCCTTTAGTTAGCTAATGGCTAAATGGTACCAGCCCTAGATATCCTTCTGGGTGTTGAATTTTAATCTATTTCTAGATCGTGATTATTATTTCACATTGATTTCAAGCATTCATTTCATCCCATAGTTTTCATTGAATAATTGCACACTAAAAATTTCAACTTAAATTGTAGCGGAAATAAAGGATTATAGAAACACAACCATACACAATAGACACAAGAATTTTATCTCGTGAAACCCAATAGGGAGAAAACCCAACCAACTTTTCTTAGAAGAAATCAATCCAATTCAAGTACATTAAACCCTAGCAACCCTAGCAAGGGTATCGAATCTTCTAGAGACGATAAGAACCCCAAAAATTACTCCTTTGACCTTTTCTATGCTTTGATGAAATTGCGCACTAGGAGAGTGAAGAAGATGTGTGTTGATGAGTGTGAAAATGAAATGTTGGAGCACTTTATTTATATTCTTCAATTCACTTGACTTTTTCACTAGTGGGGACGACTTGTCTTCTTTTGGTGAGGTTGTCTTGCTAGTTTGATCTTCATCTTGTTTTTATCTTCAGGGCCAACTTGCACTTCTAGTCTTCCATCTTTCTTGAGGCTTCTTCAATGCTATCTGGGACTTCTTCAATGGTTGACTTGACTTCTTGGTTATTTGTTCATCATAGAGAAGTTGTACTTGTTGATGTTCATCTCCTCGCATGCACGTCTATTCACGCATAGAGCTCTAATGTTGATTTAACCCCACTCTAGAGCATAAGCCACGAACGAAAGGTTCCCATTCCCTTGGGAGACCATTCAAGGTGGTCATCACAACTTTTGCTTCTTCTATCATATCACCAATAGCTTCTAATTGTTCTTTAATCTGGGATACCCTAGTGAAGTATGACTGCATGGTCTTTGATTTTTGAATCTTGACACCCTTGGGTTGATTTCATGAGGTCATATTTCTGTTGATGTTCCTTTCTTCAAATAAACTGGACAATGCATCAAACATTTCCTTTGGACTCTTCCTTGAAGACACTTGAGGAATCAAGTGATCTTTGATAGAGTCAGTTATGATCCTCTTGGCCTTGATCATATCCTTCTTGTATTTTGCTTTGGCCTCACCTCTTTCTGGTTCTTC
The DNA here is from genome assembly GCA_027924585.1 of Larix kaempferi. Lineage (NCBI taxonomy): Eukaryota > Viridiplantae > Streptophyta > Pinopsida > Pinales > Pinaceae > Larix > Larix kaempferi. Next base: position 5,075,314 of record BSBM01000143.1, read on the forward strand.
AACTTCCTCTTTTATGAAACCTTCTAGGTCATGTTCTTCAAGAATGAGCATGATTCTATATTTCCATGCTTTGAAATTTTCAGCGTTCTCAAGCTTCTCATCAAGCTTGGTGTTGTTTGTCATTTTGATAATATGGGAACCTCAAATGTAAATAGAACAGAGATAGTACTTACCAGTAAAACTGCTTCTAGCTTGACCTAGGAATTGATAGAGAAACCCTAATTTTTCAACTTTGAGATCTTGAAAAATTGATTGGAGGAATAGATGCGCCTCCCCAAGGCGAGTTGAGCAATGTACTTCTTTTCCCAAATCTGTGGATAGATCCTCCAAAAACTTGATGCCCTAGTTCTTTGAGCTGTAGTGGTGGACCCAAAAATGAAAATTCTCGGAATTGAATTCTGCTTTGACAGAAAGATGCGCCCTAGTGAGGCAAGTTGAATGCAGCCTCTTTTTCCGCTGATCGGTGGAGAGAGCTCCCGGAAATAGAAACCCTAGTTTCTGCAGTTGCAACAGCTGCACAATGTTTTCTTTCAGGCCAACTCTGAAACCATGTTAAGTTTTTACTTGTATAGCATAATAACTTTAAAACGTTTGCAACAATAGGATCACTGAAAGAAAAAGCACAACAACAAAAAGAACACAAGATTTTCCTCTGGGAAACCACAAGGGAGAAAACCCCGCAAAACTTCCTCAATATAGAAATCACCAAGACAGAGTAAAACCCCAAGACAAAACAACTTCTTCTCTCCACTAATGAACTTCTTCTTTCTCTCTCTTGCGCACTTGCTTGAGTGAGTGAATGGATGAGTGTGTTCCAAATGAGGAATTCGACTCCTCTATTTATATTCTTTTGTTGGGTGACTTTTTACCCTAATTGGGCTGACTTCACCTAACTGACTGGGCCAACTTCACTTAGGTAGACTCAATAATATATTTAATATGTTTCTTAATGGTACTATTGACCCGACTTACAGAGGAGGGTTTACATTGACCCTTTCAATGACTCTTACATGACCAACTATATCAATGACATCTCCCGAAGGAGGAATAATAATATAATAAACAAATACAATTAGAATATCTTCCGCAGTTACATTTCTTTAACATCATGTGCCTGGAAGCATCATTGTCCACTGACCAAGTATCACTACTATCTGTAATAGTTCCTCTAAGAGCGGAGACAAAAGAATATTGGAGTTCATCTGCAATCTTAACATCATCCAACCTGTCTTCTACTATGGGCACCATCTTGAGAAAAATCTGAAATCTGATCCAGAAACCCTAGTCCCAACGAAAATTAGGTCAAAATTGAAATTTGACAAAACTGAAATCTTGCTCTACAGAAAGATGCACCCTACTTTTTCGGACCTGCTTTTTCGGCCCTACATTTTCGGACTTTCTTTTTTGGCACTAGTTTTTCGGACATGCTTTTTTGGCCATAATTTTTCGGACCTACTTTTTTCGGATCTGTTTTTTTTAATAAATTTTCGGCCCTACTAAATGGCCGTCTTTTAAAACTGCTCTGATACCATGTTGAATTTTAATCTATTTCCGGATCTTGACAGTTATTTCACAATGATTTCAAGCATTCATTTCATCCCATAGTTTTCATTGAATAAATGCACACTGAAAATTTCAACTTCAATTGTAGTGGAAATAAAGGATCATAGAAAAACAACCATGCACAATAGACACAAGAATTTTATCATGGGAAACCCAATAGGAAGAAAACCCAACCATCTTTTCGTAGAAGAAATCAATCCAATTCAAGTACAATACCATTCATGAAAAGAAACCCTAGCACATAAGAGGTTCGCCCTTCTTTACAAGAAACCCTATCAAGGGTGGTGATTCTTCCAGAAACAATAAGAACCTCAAAAATTACTCCTTTGACCTTTTCTATGCTTGGTTGAAATTGCGCACTAGGAGAGAGAAGAAGATGTGTGTTGATGAGTGTGAAAATGAAATGTTGGAGCACTTTATTTATATTCTTCAGTTCACATGACTTTTTCACCAGTGGGGCTGACTTGTCTTCTTTTGGTGAGGCCGACTTGCTATTTTGATCTTCATCTTGGTTTTATCTTTATGGCCGACTTGCATTTTTAGTCTTCCATCTTTCTTGAGGCTTCTTCAATACTATTTGGGACTTCTTCAATGGTTGACTTGACTTTTTGGTTATTTCTTCATCATAGAAAAGTTGTCCTTGATGTTCATCTCCTCATGCACGTCTATTCACGCATAGAGCTCTAATGTTGATTTGACTCCACTCTAAGAAGTTTTAGACACTTCTTGGAGCCTATGTCAAATTCAACATTAGATTAGACTTGTATATTTCACAAGGGATGAAATCCCCTATCAAATAAACAAGTGAACTCACTCTAATAGAATAGATCACTCTATCACAGAGCACTCCTTGATAGAGTATGCAATGTGACCTCTAGCCTTATTCACTCTTTAGCCACTTCACATGACTAATCAAGGCTAAGCACCTCGAGCCTTATTCACTCTTGGCCACTTCACATGACTAGAGTATGCACTCCTTGATAGAGTATGCAATGTGACCTCTAGCCTTATTCACTCTTGGCCACCTCACATGACTAATGAAGGCTACGCCAAGGCCATTCTCCACTAGCCATTGGTCAATTCACATGACCCCTTTGGGAGAATGTTTGTAGAATGTTTTCTTGATGCTGCAACTTGGAGAAACATCAACACTTCCTTTCAGCGAGGGAGACATTCTGCATCATGCCAAGCTTCACACTTGGTGAGAATGTTCGAAGGAGACATTTTGCATCACTGCTAAGCTTCACACTTAGTGAGAATGTTCGTGGGAGACATTTTGCATCACTGCCAAACTTCACACTTGGTGAGAATGTCCGTAATCCATCTTGGATATGTACTGCATCTGTATTTGGAGTCTTTCACTCCTAGCCAAATCATATGATTATCTGGATTATGATTGTGCTAGGGCGATTCACTTCTCGTGAATGTTTGCTTCTCGTCTGTAGAACCATCACGGTGTCTGGGCCATTCACCTCATGTGAATGTTTGCCCAATGTTGCTCATCCATCAACACTCCTTCTCACCGAAGGAGATATTCTCCATCACGCCTAGCTTGTCCCTGAAGTATGCAAACTTTGCTTTGGACAGAGGCTTGGTGAGAATGTCGACTATTTGCTCTTCTGTGGATATGTATTGGAGCTTCACTACTCCCTTCTGCACATGTCTTGGGTGAAGTGATATTTGATCTCAATATGCTTTGACTTGTCATGAAATACTGGATTATTCTAAAGCTTGATTAGCTTTGATTACCACAATGTATCAAGGTCGTCTCTAGCTTCTGATCAAATAGTCCTGCAAGAAGCTTTTGAAGCCACATTGTTTCATGACTTGAGATACTGGCTGCATAATACTTTGCTTTTGCTGTACTGAGTGCGACAGAAGTCTGCTTCCTGCTAAACCAAGATATCATGGTTGACCCCAAGTTGAAGCAACACCCCGAGGTGCTCTTTTTGTCCACTGCACTCCCTGCCTAGTTAGAATTTGCATAACCTTACAGCCTCACTTCACCACCTAAAGACATATCTCAAACCATATCCAACTGTACCATGCAGGTACCTCAGCACATGCTTTGCTGCAAGTCTATTTACATGCCTTGACTCAACCATAAACTGACTGGCTCAAGGTGTTCACTGCAAAGCAAATATCTGGCCTGGTGTGAACCAAGTACATCAAGGATCCAACTCCTGCTACTGGATACTTGGCATCATCACCAAGCATGGCGTGCTCTGTTAGAGTTTCCAGACTAATGTCATATGCCTCGATGCTCCACTACCCAAATACCATGTGTTTTTCGAAACTGTGTTGGAAGAGAGGCAAGATACCATCGAGAAATCTTTCTTGAACTTGGAGGCAAACTCGTTCATCTGAGACTGCTACCTAGTGCTGGTGCTTCCCTTTACCCTTCTTCTCTGGACATTGCGATGCACAATGGCCATTCTTATGAGATATGATGCGCTTGATTTTACTTAAGTCCTTCTTCCTTGGCTATGAGGTCTACTCCTCACCATTATTCTTACCCTTGCTGGGTCCTTTACCTTTTCCCTTCTTGCTTAATTGGGGCATGATCACTGTCACTTTTCTGTCAGCTGCTGGCCTTGGACTTAGAGTTTCCTCTTGGATACAGTCATCCCACAGTCATTCCCATGCGGGAAGGTTCTGTTGAGGACAAACACCCTGGACAAATGTTTCCCAATTAGGTGGGAACTCAACCTTCTTCCCAACTGGAGCAAGCTAGCCACAAATTTGTGTGACCTTCATCACATAACTGGTAACCATGTCTGATCTGGTCATCTTAACAGATCTGAGCTGTTTGTGCAATATCATCTTTCGGTTAATGTTCTCGCTCTGGTAAAGTCTAACCAGCGCATCAAACATGTCCTTCGTCATCTTCTTCTCGGATATGTGAGAAATCATATGATCCTTTATAGCATTCATGATCATCCGCTTGGCTCTCACTTCTTTCTTCTTGTGAGCTGCCAAAAGCTGTAGATCTGTTGGTGAAGCCACCACATCCTTGACGATATCCCATAGGTCATCGTTTCTAATAGAAGAGTTACTCTAACTTTCCATGTTAGGAAATTCGAGGTACCATCCAATCTGTCCTTGAACCTGAGGCTAGATGATGCCATCTTTGATATAATGCACAAACTCCCAGATCTGAGAATTAGACCTTAGAAGAAATAATGAAACCCTCTCATTGCTGGTCCTTCTTTCCGACAATTGATTTATTACTGCAAATCCTTGAGAATCTCAATCAGAGAACCAAGCTTTGATACACTGTAAATTTTTAGGACCTAATTGACTTCTATCCTATGTCACTTTTTAATAATGAAATCAAATCTTAATTTTATTTAACCACATAAATAAATATTTTTGAACATGCAACAATCAGACATATAGCTGAAAATGAACAGTAGAAGCATAAACACGATGCACAAGAACTATGTCCTTGAAATCAGCTTGTCATTTATTAATCAAAACTTACAAGGACACCTCAACCTGAGGTTTACAGCCTGCTAGAAAAGTAACAGTTCGTTTAATTGACTTCTATCCTATGACCTAATTGACTTCTATCCTATGTCACTTTTTAATAATGAAATCAAACCTTAATTTTATTTAACCGCATAAATAAATATTTTTGAACATGCAACAATCAGACATATAGCTGAAAATGAACAGTAGAAGCATAAACACGATACACAAGAATTATGTCCTTGAAATCAGCTTGTCATTTATTAATCAAAACTTACAAGGACACCTTAACCTGAGGTTTACAGCCTGCTAGAAAAGTAACAGTTCGTTTAATTAGAAATATGAGGAACTGCTGTGTCCTTGTTGGTCGATCCTCTTCTTGCTATCTGCGTTCTCTCCTTGGCTTCACGTGTGTGTGTTCTTCACACAACTGTCTTGGTGTGTTCTACAACTTTTCCTCCCATCTTGTCACATTTATGCTTTGATAGAGATAACTAATCTCCTCAATTCTAGCAACCAATTTCCTTGATTCTGGCAACCAACTTCTTGATTTTAGCAACCAATATCAACTAATATCCTTAATCCTAGCAACCACCTTATCTCAACAATGAGGTGTATAGCTAAGATTATATCAAATCCAACTCACTAATAGTCTAGAATCTCTAGAATATTTCATTTATATTGCTAAGATTAAGTGAAATTATAGTATGGTATAATTTCCTGCATTTACTAAGTGGTCACTAAGAAGTTGTCACGAACTTCTTCTTGCACTTTCACACGTAACCTGTGGAAGAAGCTCTTGCTCGAGATACATTTTTCAACACTATAAAGTTGGTAGATTTGGCAAACATGGACATGACATTGTTAATCCAACTGAGCATGAGATGATAATACTAAGAGGAAGCCTAGGATATGTTGAGACTTCATTGCCAAATGTATGTGTTCCATTGTTTCTTCTAGTGCTGCATGAGATCCAAAACCTTCATCACTTGCTTGCGAGAACCAGGTCCTGTGTTTTCTAATCACTGAGTGCCAAATGCTTCACTATCCACGTGGGAGAAATATCGAATTCCTAATCAAAGTGATCAGAGACATTATCGCACTTCACATAGGTATCATCATATTGTCACAGTTTTTACAAATCGACAGTTAAGAGGACAGATGGCAAAATTTTGGTTCAGTACACACGATCGGGATTATTGTGTATGGATTTATCATTGGCCATAGCGATATCTGAATTCTTGCTGAAGGGGATCTTATCGACAAGTTTTGTCAATTGTACAACCGTACACTTGTCATTGCTCCCGATGATTGAATGAATGCAGTGATAGTCTCTTCTTGACAGTTTTGATGGCACCTTTCCTTGCGTCCATTCCAAACATGTGCATGTTTTATGATGGAAAGATCATTTTGTTGCATGTGGTGTTTAAATCATTTGTCAAGTGTTTTGACCCATTATCTTGTTGTCAACTCTGTTGCAAAGTTATCAGAACCGGTAAAACTGGCCGGTGCAACCGGTTCTGACCCCAGACTGGTCCAAATCGGGCTCTCAAACCGGAAATGACTGGTTCCGTATGGAACCGGCATGTTTTGCTAAAACTGGCCGGTTCCGTACGGAACCGTACATCGGTGCTTTTGAGGTTGTTTTTTAAATTTTTTTTAAGAAAATAAAAATGTTGGCATGAGCTTATCAGCTCTATTATCCCATTCAGTGCAGTACTTTCAGTTATCAGCTCTATACCTGGGCTGCAAATTTGATCAAGACTACTACTATTACACTAGCAGTTGTTGGATTTTGTACAACTTCGGAAGATATTATTCATTATATTTTATTGTACTTTCATTGTACTTGTTTATACCTCCTAAGGGAGAATAACTTTATCGGAAGATATTATTCATTATATTTTATTGTACTTTCATTGTACTTGTTTATACCTCCCAAGGGAGAATAACTTTATGTAATCAATGATGTAAACACATGAAAGAATCAATGTAAGCCTTGGGGTGCAAAAAAACACAAATAAAAGAATTAAAAATAAATTATTTATTGCCCCCAGGTGAAGTCGGCCCCATAAGGGAATTTCCAGTTTCACACATGTATAAATAAGAGGCTTGTGCACCTCATTAGATCATTCTCACACTTGTGAAGTGCGCATCACTTGGAGAAGATATTTTCGCATCACTTGAAGAAGAAGGGTTTATTTGGGTGATCTCTTGTGAAAGATATTTTCACATTCTTTCTCTTTCTTCATTTGTACTCTGATCTCAGAATTATCATCTCTTTGCGAAGGTTGCTTTGTTTTCTCCCATTTGGGTTTCCCAGGTCAAATCTCTGTGTTGTTGTTTTGTGCTTTGTCTTACTTCTAGTGATCTTGGTAATGCATTTATGTTTTATGCTATGAATGTATGAAATTTAACATGGTATCAGAGCAGTTCTAGAAGAAGACATTGCCATAGCAGTGTCGGAACCCTGCCGGAATTAGGGTTTCATCTTGTGAAGTCTTCACCCAACATTTTTGAGAAAAAGAGCCATAGGAATTTCGTTTTTGGCAAGACAAATCTATTGGTGAAGACAGAATTAATTTCCGAGAATTTTCAATTTTTGACCTAACTCTGTGGCTGCAGCAGAATTAGGGTTTGAGTTTTAAATAATTTTTGTCCACAGATTTAGACCAGCCCACTCTCTATTCTCCTCTCCTTGGCAAGGCGAATTTATCTGTGGGTTCAGTTTTTCAATTTATTAACTTTCATTTTTGACCTAGCTCCCGCCAGGGTTTCTGAACCAGATAATCAAGATGATTGGGATGAAGGTTGAAGATCGTTTGGAAGGAGCCTCCAACTTTATCTCCTGGGAGTCTAGGGTTCTTCTACTCTAGCAGAAAATGATCTCTTGCTATATGTAAATGAGAAGGTCCCTGAAGCAGAAGCCAAAGATGATAAATCCCGCTGGAGAAAGAATGATGGTAAAGCAAGAAGAATTCTTGTGGATTCAGAGTCCAGACTCTCAGAGTAAGCAATAAAATTTCATATAGACAGGGGATTATACAAAGTGATTAGAAGGCAAATGTTACAAACCATAAAACCTGTACTGAGCTGAACTTTGGTGCTCCCATCTTTGCAATAAAACCATAGACACTTCTTGGGTCCTCTGCTCTACTAAAATGTTATTTGTTTAAAAGAAAACCCTGTTAATTATGGGGCCTGGCCTAGGCTGAATTTCATATTTCCTTTTTGCATGTCTGTCTTCATGGTATTCATAGTAAATTTACAGGTGGCCTCTTCTAAAACTAAATAAAGAACATTGTGTTTATGGAGGTATGTTAGTTCAATTTTATTCCCTAAATGAGTCTATCATCTTGACAACTTATATAGCAAATACAAGTTGAAATCTCTGAAAATATCAGTAATATAGTTTATAGAACACTTTATTACAGTATAAACTTCAACTTGTTTATGGAGGTATGTTAGTTCAATTTTATTCCCTAAATGAGTCTATCATCTTGACAACTTATATAGCAAATACAAGTTGAAATCTCTGAAAATATCAGTAATATAGTTTATAGAACACTTTATTACAGTATAAACTTCAAACAATCACAATGCTATAGACAATTGTTTTTGTACTATACAATAATGTCCACATGCCAGAATGGAGAATTTTCACCTTATAATTCAAGTTCCACTCTCCTGATAAGAAATCGAACATTTCTTCAGAAGGTTAACAAATAAAGCATAGGATAGAAGCATATATACAAAGTAGAAAACCATATATAGATACAAGGGAGATAGCGAAACCTGATAAGTTACATGATTAACAACAATTATTTTGATAATTGTCCGAGGCTTCTGAGCCTGAGGATTCATATGATTCTGTTATATGATTAGATTGTGTAGTCTTGACTCTTTAGTACCTTACTATCTAGTCTAGAGTTATTTTTGGACTCTGTAGGCCATTTAGAGCCTTTTTGTTGCTGTATTTTCATTGAGATAAGGAGTGCACTTAGTACTATTTTGGTTGTATACACTCTTACTTCTTATATATATGAGAAATTCTGCAAATTTGTGTATAGTAGTTTGGATTCACACACACACACACACACATATAATTTTTCAAAATTTGAATATTTCATGTATTTTTGGTGGACCGGTTTTGTGATCCGGTTTTTTTTCCCGGATCCGTTCCGGTTTCCGGGGTTGGCCAGTTCGACCACTGGTTCGGTTTTGGTAACTTTGCTTTGTTGGGTTTGTTTGCTGAAGCATTTTTGTTGATCCTTGACACTCTTGCCTTTGGGCATCTTCGTTGAATCACATCTCTGCTACAACATGCTTTTGCCATAATTTTTGTCATTTCTTGGAGACTATTCCTTGATGACATTTCTTTGATGATTTGTGTATATGCTAATTTTAACTTGTGTTTGCTTCGTTGATTCTGAGGAGGTTTCTGTGGAGGTCTGTTGGAGGTTACAATTCTAAAGCAGGATTCTCCATTTAAAGTTGTGTTTGCTTGTCTGATTCTAAAGAGGCTCATGTGGAGGTGTTTGGGAAGTTATAGTTCTGCATATGTACTATTTGTTGAGAGCTTGTTAGCACGTCATCATGGTCAGGAAGTTTGTAACATTAGTCATCATTGTATGTGACAGTTAATTTATTCGATAATATTCATTTGGTCTCTGGAGTACTGTTGTATTTAGGATATCTTTTTGCCATATCGTTGACAGAGGCCAAACTGTGAATTTATGTACTGTTTTTGGGATGAATGAAGTTGTCATGAAGGGGGGATAAAAGTAATGCCTTTCCTTGCCCCTTCATTATTATTATTTAATAATACTATATATTTGGGGTGTGACAGAAAATGTACTACCCCCTCTGTGTTTTATAATAATAATAATAATCATAATAATAACAATCTAATTTTAAGGTCATGGCCAAGCCAGACACCAAATGCGTGTATGAGACCCCTTTGTTTGTGGGACAAGGGACACCCTCTGCACAGTTATTTGACTGTTAAAGTCTACGGAATGTACATACCCTACCCCCGTTTGGATTTGAACCTGTGACTTCTTAGGATGAAACACATGTTCTTAATTGTTATGCCCCCTTGTTGTATTGCATCACAGATATTGGAGAATTTTGGTCCAACACCTTTTGTGTTTTATTATATAATTGGGTCTTGGACCTATTGTATCACATCAGGGATATTTGAGCATAGTGAATATCTTGCCTTAAGGCCTATCTAATGTCTTTCATATTCAAAAATTGCGTGGAATTAGATTTTATCAGATCCTAATAATACAAACACTAATATCCAATATGCTTAACATCAGCAGAATACATAATCAAAGTATGATGATATATTTACAACACACAGAATCATATCTATGTTTTAATTCTGGAATGATTTTAAATGTGTTCTTGAATCTTTACTCATAAATTCCTATCCTTCCGAGTAATTTTATAAAGAGTAGCTTACACATTACAGAGTTCAATTAATATGTGCTGTGTTGTAGAGTATCTTTAATAGCATGAAGAATTTTTGTTATTGGTCTGTTATTAACTTTAAATTCGATAATCCAAAGCATCGTTGTGTTTCCATTCTTGTGAAAGATGAATTGGCAGAGGCCATTGTAATTCGCATAGCCTAAGAGCCCAGATGTTTTTTTGGAAAATCCAGCCAACTTGGCCTTAAAATTTAAGATTAATATTATTCAATCTAAAGAACCAGACTTCAGTATGGTGGATAATTTTCAAGGAGTTACTGCAGTATAAATAAGAGACAAACTAGAGTAATACCTTTTGGTTTATATGTATGAGACAACTTTTCAGTTTCTAACTTTATATCAAGCTTTCGATACAGAAATTAAGAACGAGATAAAGCAATAGAAAAATGGGGAATTATGCCTATCTTCAGTGGTGTTAACTAGTACATTTTGGGTACTATATGGATTTATATGGCATCCGTGAGTGTCATTTAAAATTTTCTCACAATAAAAGTTTTTCGTTTGTTTTGTCAGTCAAATGCTCGGAGAATATTCAACAATCGCTGGGATGAAAAAAGCCGCCTGGGAAAGATTGCTAAGCTTGGTCTTGCTCCTCTTCTTTGGTGTATGATCATTATCCTTCTAATCACCTACATCAGTTCGGTTATCACATGTATGTATCCATGACCTTCAAAACCACTTGGTGTAGCTCTTTTTTCTTTATTTCTGTAATAGTAAATTAGAATTACAGGTCTTTTGGCATTTAGGAGCTATGTGTGGTTTATCTGTTGAGTTGTCACTGCAGCATCAACACTTGTGAAAGTGACTGCTGGAGTTGGACTCTGGGCATGGTCGGCTGTTTTCCTTGCAACTGGTGGACTTTTTATGTTCTTTAGATGTAGCAGGTAATAGTTTGGAAGTTTTGAAATTTCCTTGAATCTGTTTTAGCGAGACACTGAGGTCCAAGATTTGATATGCTGGAACACTTTGCTATTTTAAAATGAGCTATAGCATAGTAGATTCAAAGTTGGATAGTATTTAAAAGGGAAGGGGAGGTCTAGAAGGAAGCTATAATGGGTATGCTCTATAATGTGGACCGTGTTTACATTTTAAAAGGATTTTCTGCAATTTTCTGTATTACTTTGGAATGCCCTACTTTTGAGTTGCTGTACATACTTCTAAATATATGTTTTGACTGCGATTTAAAATAGTTAGTAGAACCTTGCTACAGAAGGGTCCAACTAGTCCGCCTGGGTAGAAACATGCCTGGAGCCTTGGACTATGCTTAAAATTTCACATCAAGGAGAGATGTGGAGTTGAGTTTCTTTTGTTGTACTAGATTACAGATTCAGTACATAAAGGCAAGGCTCATAGTTTGGTTTAATTTCATAGGCTTAATATTGTAGAGAAATGTATGTTGTAGTAAGTTTCTCATGGCCATATTTGTTTCCTTACTGGTTGATTGGATTGCCTTGTTAGAACACAGTCAATTATCTGGATCAGCATCTAGGCTCTAGTTCAATGCTTTATTCTATTCAACTTTTCTTTCTTTATCCGTGACACTTATTACTATATTAGGGATTTCCACATATTTATCATACTAATTTAGAGATTCAGCAAAGAGAAGCAGGGTAGTTGTTCTGTGTGATATTGGACCCTTGTCATAGGTAGGCAAGCATGTTTTGTAGTACTTAGACTTCCTTTTTGTAATATCCTTGAAACCTTTTCTAGGCTTCTTATTCTTATGTTATTGCATTTCAAGTGGCAATACAAGAGGATAAATTCAGGGTTGAGATGGACTCAAAGTAAAGCGTATTTCAGAAACAGTTAAAGACAGTGGGCTATCATGAATTAGGCATGCTAACATGGAAATACCTAGGCATTGCCACATATATGAAATCGTTCTTGCAAGGGAATGTTAGATATGTTAGATATGGCATTCTGTTGCTCTCTTCTGTCATATCAGTGTCATTTATCCTGTTCATATTTGTCTCTATTTTTTGATGTCGTTTTTGGCTCTTCAGCCCCTTATTCTTTCATGGTCTGTTTTTAATAGCATTTTGCTAATGATACAGCTTCCAATCCAAATAAGAGGGGAAGGAAATTCATTTAGGATTTTCAATTTATTGAATTTGAATAATATGAGTGATTGATTTGCAACATCTCTCATAACTGTTTAAATAGCATTGATTGGTCATGAGTGTGAAGAATTATTATCTTTGGTGTTTAATTATTATTATTACTATTATTATGTAATGTATATTTATGTACATTACACATTTTCTCCCTTGAAGGATGCTTTGCCCTCAAATCATGGTTCAGAGAAGCTATGTCCTTGATCCTTCTTGTACTTCTATTGCTACTCAGGATGTTGTGTTGGTTGAGGAAACAAGATGGTAATATCTTCAGACTTCAGAACAATACTATTGCTTCTATTTGGAATTGTATGGTGGGACTTTTGAATAGGTCTTCTTTGGTTCCAATTCTTTGTATTCAGATTGCCTACAAATATTAGGAGGAATGTAGGTTGAATTTTATTTTGGGTGATTGTGGTTATTTGTTGCAGCGACTTGTGTGATTAGGATGACAATAGGGTCTAATAGTTGATATTCGTTTTGATAGATGAGAATAAGGAACTGATGTTTCAGTGTTCACTAGGGTGTTGATATGTTTAGGTCGAGTGATGATTTCTTTAGCAGTGGCAGATGGAATTTCATTTATAATTGGATTTGTAAGTGTTGTTTTGTTGATTGGTGGCTTGACTTTTTAGATGATAGACAATTCATCCTCATTAGTGACACTTTGTTTTTCTTCTCCCCTTTCTATGGTGTGTATCTTGACTTTTGGACATCTTGTTGATTCACCTAGGTTAGTGGATGTGTCTTTGTTGATGAGTTGTTTCTTGATTTTTTGTTGCATCTTTTTCTCATTCTTTAACTTCTTGACTTGTGCAAGTAGGGTTTGATTCGGATTCCTTCGTCGATGACTTCTGTGATTAGGGTGACACTAGTGTCTAATAATTGATCTTCTTTCTGGTATATGAGAATTAGGAACTGATGTTTCAGTGTTCACTGAGGTGTCTATATCTTTAGGTTGAGATATGATTTTGTGAGCAGTGGCAGATGAACTTTAAGTTGCAATTTGATCTGTAAGTGTTGCTTTATCGATTGATGGTTTGACTTTTTCGATGATAGACAAATTTTAATCATTAGTGATTTTATCTCCTTTATCTACAGTTAGTATGTTAAATTTTGAACATATTGTTGATTCATTTAGGTCAGTGGAGTGTCTTTGTCGACAAGTTGTTTCTTGATTTTTCGTCAAGTCTTTTTCTCATTCTTTAATTTCGTGACTCGTGCAAGTAGGCTTTGACTAGGATTCCTTCGTTGACAACTTTAGTTTGACAATAGGGTCTAATAGTTGATCTCCTTTATGATATATGAAAGTTAGGAATTGAGTATTCAGTGTACTCAGGGTATCGATATCTTTCGGCTGAGATATGATTTCATTAGTGGTGGCATATGGACTTTAAATTTTAATTGGATCTGTGAGTGTTGCTTTCTTGATTGACGGCTTGAATTTTTTGACGATAGACAAAATTTCGTCTTTTGTGACACTCTGTTTTTCATCTCCCCTATCTATAATTTGTAGCTTGACTTTTGAACATATTGTTGATTCACTTGGGTCAGTGGGTTTGTCTTTGTCAATGAGTTGTTTCTTGACTGTTCAGTGTTTGTTGCATCTTTTTCTCATTCTTTTAACTTGTTTTGTGCATGTAGGCTTTGACTAGGATTTTTTTGTTAATAAATTTCTTCCATATTTTGTTGGTAATTCTTTATTAAAATTTTGCAAATTTTCCTTGAGATTTTATTAGTTAATTTCACTTTTGAGTTTCTCAAATTCTTCCCTTAATTGTGCATATCTTTCTTCATATGAGTATACCATGATTGGCTTCCACATGTATGCGGCTGGTTTATAAAATTTAATTGATATCCTTGGTAATATTTGAGTAATGGTCCCACTAACAAAATAATTATATACTTCTTTCATGTTAAGTTGGGGTTCAGTATATCTTAGAATTTTTAATCACCCTTTAGTTAACTTGGTACTTAGGTATACCCTTTTTCTTTTGCTTTCATGGTGACGATTTAGATATTAGCACTTAATAACTTAGATAATAATATAATAGCTCTTATGCTCCTCATATCCTTAATGTAACCTTCACTATTATCTCTAACACTGTTAATATTCCTCTTCCATTTTTTGAGATAATTCTCTATTAAAATTTTGCAATTTTTCCTTGAGATTTCGTTAGTTGATTTCACTTTGAGTTGCGCAAATTCTTTCCTTAATTGTGTACATTCTTCTTCCTATGAGTATACAATGGTTGGCTTCCACATGTATGTGACCATTTTATAAAATTTAATTGATATCCTTAGTAATATTTGACTAATGCTCCTACTAACAAAATAATGATATAGTTCTTTGACCTTATGTTGTGGTTAAATATAGGTTAGAATTTTAATCACCCTTCACTTACATTGGTACTTAGGGATACCCTTTTTCTCTTGCTTCAACATGGTGACAATTTAGATATTAGCACTTGATAACTTAGATAATAGCTCTTATGCTCCTCATATCCTTAATGTTGCTGTTCACTACTATTCCCAGCACTAGTAATATTCCTCTACACTATTATCCCAACTCTTTCAATTAATATCATTTGGGAACACTTCCATGTATCAGTTGCTAAGCCTTATCATGCTTTTCAACATAGGTTCAGGAACATTCCCTTTTTAATCTTTGTTTGGGTAGCTTGATATATTGTCTTGAATTCATGCCTATGCTCGTTTAGCTGTTGTGATTTTCTACTAGAGGCCATTTTCTGCCAATGGGGTGACCTCTGAAAAGCAAGAGTGGATGTCACGATTCAACAGACCTCAACAATGTGAAGATTTACGATGTGCCCTAGATGTAGATGTCTGACTTCATTGATTCTCTGTCCAACACTGGTTATCATTTCCATGGTTTTCGTGTTAGTGGCAAAGGAAGGTCTGCGTGATCTCCCTTGTGTTAGAGTTTGCACTTTAATTCAATTTAGTTAGATCTTTAAACTGAAAGATAGACAAGCACAACAAAACACAAAAGACACAAGAAATTTCCTCGGGGAAACCTTAAAGGAGAAAACCCCGCAGCTTCATCGGAAATAGATTCGTCACTAGTACAATATCAAACAAGATAGAAAACCCAAAATATAAGATGTCTTCTGTAGCTTCTCTCTTTCTCCTCCAGCGAACTTGTCTTCTCTTTCACTTAGTGCGAACTTGCTTGAGTGAGTGTGGTGTACAAATGAGAGAGTGATCCTCTCTATTTATACTTTAAGTGTGAATGACCTAATTCCTCATTGGGGCCGACCTGTCCTAGGGAGACTCAAAAATACAAATTACATTTATCTTTTGGGGAGCTATTGCCCCAACATACAATGGAGGTTTTACCTCGATATTCTTGCATGACCAAATACAACAATGACATCCCCGAACGAAGGAAAAACATCTCCGACGGAGGTACAATAAAAATACAATAATAATATAATAATAATATACAAAAGAATATCTTCCGAAGTTACATTTACAACAACACCTTGGACAGTCTCACTCAAAAATTGACACTAGTAATTTCAAAAAGCAGCGGTTTGCCTCTAGGATCTGGTCGTTTTTCAGCAATGGTAAGATAGTATATCCTTGATGACGAATTGTTTGCTTGAGGCTTCACGTTGTTGAAGGTTTATTGAGTATTAAAGGCCGTGTGTTACGAGCTTGGTGACTAGGAAAAGTTATATTGAATAATTCTTTGCAGTGGCGGCTCTGATTTTATCTTGACACAATATCGCTATGCTCCTTTGATAATTCTCTTTTGTAATTAAACCTTCTCAACACATGGTTTTATTCTTCAAATTTGCAGTGGAGTATTTTGGAAAAATTTGGCCACAAGCTAGGATCAGATGAGGCTTTGATACCACTATTATGAACAATGTTTTTGTTAACGATAAACATGCAACACAAATAGCAGGGGGGAAGGAAATCCACAAAGGATAAATAAAAGATAATTTGTACTTGAATAACAAGAATTATTGATTTATGAGACCTCTCATGATGGTTTAAATGTCATTGATTGGTATGATCTTTAGTGATTATCATTGTTATTATTATTTAACACACACGCACACATATATAAGGTCAGGGACGTGTTTCCCATGTTTCCCTCGTTTCATGCATCCTGGGGATGTGGGGACTCCTGGCAAAACGTTCCCCCCCGCCATGCCCTTGAGATTTTTTTTTATGTTTTTCCATTATTTTCACTTTTTACAATCCCTATTTGGTACTACTTAGAAAATAAATCAATATATTTAGTATTTACATTGCACAATCATGAATATACATCAAATGAATTATGGTTTTTGGTATTTTATTTTATTTTTATAATTTTAGAGACGACCCCCCTCGAATTTCCCTAAAATTTGGGGGTAGTCTCCATGCATCCTGAATGCGCGTTTCCTCGCTCCCATGTCCTCCCGTCCTGGATACTTGGGGGAACACACACACACACACACACATATATCTATCTATCTATCTATATATATATTACCTCAAATTATTATGCCACCAAGTTGAAATTCATGTGAAGAAAACCCCAAGAGAATAAGAGCAAAGAGTGCAAAAATGATAGTATTATTCTCCAATCACAACAAGTGACAATGAGAAGTGAGCTCTCTTATATTTGAGAAAAGCTCAACTTCCTCTACAATAAAATAATAATAGATGTGCTAAACCCTAGATCTATCTTAGTGACTCACCAAAATAGAGTAAAAAAATATAAAATATACATTAGTTTTCCAACAAGCTCGTCAAAAAGAGAAGGCATCCCACCAATCATGGTCGGATGAGGTACAATGGTACAATATAGGCCCAAGAGAGAGGGTGCTCCATGAAAATAGGTCCAAGATACAACAAGCAAGCCCAACGATCTAGGGTGCTCCAACAAATATGGATCAAAACCATCAAGCTAGGCCCCAATGACTAATTTGCTCCAACAAAAATGGTCAAAATTCCAACAATTTGCATGATGAGCTAACACATGTGGATAGGAATGGCTCCCAAGTGTGACGACCATTCCCAAATGTGGTGAAGTAAAGTAACAACCCTCCTCAAAAAGTGAAGTGCTAGCTTTCAAAAAAGTGCCAAGTGGTAAAGGGGGTCAATTCCATGGTCAAATGCTAGAACACTCTCCTTAAGTAGCCAACGATCCAACTCAAATGATGGGACTACCCTATGAAACAAGCCCCAACGGTCCTCTAGAAGTCTTCATATGCCAACTCCAATGGTCCAACGTGAGGCACTAGATCCAAATGTGGGGAAGGGTCTAGAGCCTCCCTAAGCCCCCCACGTGCCAAATAAGGGTCTCCGTTGTGCTAGGAACATCAACTATGATTATCACCAAGTGTAGTGCTCCAAGTATAAGTGTCTAATAATCATCCAACATACCATATCAAGTCATAACATGTGTATAAATAAAATTACTCTACTCCATCGAGTTAACCCAACATTAAAACCTATGCAATGTTAGTCTAATGTGACAATAATACATAAGATATACATTACAAATACACCTTTTCTAACAAATCAATGATTTATCATTTTTTACTCATCTAGTCTAACATTGGTGTGACCCTCAGAACCTTTTTACATGTGAGAGTCATAAGTCAACATGTAGAACTCAACTACCTAATCCAAGTGAGGGTACATGAAGTTAAGTATGTACATAGGGTAGAAAGGGGTCTTTTTGAAATAACCATCATAGCAACATATGAGTGAGAGGTCTATCCTTAACCTTCAAGAGTTAAGGATTTTTTAGACGTTTCTTCCACATGTGTTCCTAAGGAAGTGTTGTATGGGTCACCAATCCTTGCACCTTAATATTGTGATTCCTTTATTTTATTTTTTCCTTTGATATTACATTTCATTTACATTTCATTGGCTTAGTTCCCTTTGCTTTAGATTTGGCTTTGATAACTTGGGACAAGGGAACTTGGCTTTTTGCAAGGGGAGTATCTGCCATAACTTTCCATTTGCATTTGCATTTATTTTTTCAACAATATCCTTGAGAGGATTAGACTCTTTTGACTTTACTTGAGGCATTCATACTTTGTAATAGTAACAAGATCATAGGTTATTATTATTGATTGATCATTCGCGAAGGGGGAAATGAAGGCGAAGAGTGACTTGGTTAACAAAATGAAAAAAGACTAGGTAACAAGTTATGAAATGGATGAAATCACTTGACTTAGTTTACCAAGGTACAAATCAACCTTTGTAATAACACACTTATTAAGCAAGAAGAATAACAACAAGGTTAGACTGGGAAACAAGCAACAATTTAAGTATGAGTCATTATAGAAGCATACATGAAACATTTCTTGATAATATACTGTCATACCAGAAAACATGCTAAGAGTAAATTAGGGTTAGAGATATCACATCAATAGAGGACCAGGCATTGTCTCTAACTAGGCACATCAAGGTGCATGGACTATCTGACAAAGTTGAATGGCCTCTGTCCAATGATCTATGGTGAAGCCACAAATTTCATCTCAAGAAATTGATCAAAATCACCCCTGCTGAAAGAGGGGTAACTACACCAAAGTTAGGCTAAGTAATGAGTAATAGCTTTAAGTGTTATGAGTAATTATACAAGCATACAGTAACAGCCCATGAAATCATATCAACATATAAGCAAACATTCTAAGTGTCAATGAAGGTAAGGGATATCACAACACCAACACATCTAACATCATCTTTGCTAGGCACATCCAAGTTACATGAACCATCTGAGCATACTGACAAGATATCTGACCAATGAGCTAGTAGTAATTAAATAAAAATGTTCGACAAAACAAGGTATTTCCACACAAGTTGAACACCTTAAGCAACCAATCACACAAACAGATCACAGATTGACACACCAATGTATTATGTTGTTAAAACCCTGAGAGAGAGAAACAATCCATGACCCCAATAAATGCAACCACTTGAGGCAATATATTAATGCAAAAGGAAAATATTATACATGAGTTTCTCACAATCGACCATCGTTATCCTCTTTAAATATAGATCATGGACCAATTGGGTGTCAAGCAACAAATCAATATAGTTGTTAGTATTGAGGAGAAGATGAAACGTTAGATCACTTTATGTCTAGAGAAGTTCGCGTACAAATACATACTTATGTATACTAAAGAAACACACTTTACCTAAACATGCATTAGACCAAGTTGATCTTAACTAGCTCCTTAGTGTCTAAATATCATAACATCCCCCTTTAAGAACAACTTGGGATAGGATTGAAGGATTTACAATGGTGACACTATAAGAGAAGGAAGGAGGCATTAGAGCTTGTCCCCCTTAATGACAACTTCTTCAACTCCTAACAAATCAAAGTTTCAAAAATTTCGCTTCTCTGAAAGACTTTGTGAAAATTGTCAACAACTTTATCATTTGTAGTGAAAAAGAGCACTTCGAGAACGTGACCTTGAATAAGCTTTCTAGTGAAGTGCATGTGTCGCTCAATGTGTTTGCTGCATTGATGTTGAACTAGATATTTTGTGAGCTTGATGGCACTTTGATTGCCACACTAGAGGGTAGTCAGATGTTGTTGATGGAATCCAAACTTCGAAAAAATCTATCAAAGCCATAAGGTTTCTTGATTTGCATTAACTACGATTCGATACTCTGCTTCTACTAAATAAGGAGCCGGAGCTTGTTGCTTCTTACAAGCTTAAATGACAAGTCTAGAACCAAGACTAAAAACATAACCTATAGTAGAATTTTGATCATCAGGGTTGCTAACCCAATCAAAATTAGTGAAATTGACCAACAAAGGAGCCCCTTTGAATTGCAATGAATCCCAAATTGAATTGTACCCCGGCTATACTGGTGTATCGTTTTTGCCGCTATCCAATGGCTTTCATGGGGTGTTTTCATATGTCGACCAACAAGACCAACAACAAAGGAGATATTGGGATGGGTGTGAGCTAAATACACGAGGCTACCAACTAACTAATGGTACAAAGTGGCATCTGCTTCAGGTGTATTACAAGTAGTAGTAATTTTGACTCTACAAGGGCTTTGTAGGCCAAAAACATCTAAAAAACTTCGCTTTTACATTTTAATAAGTGAATCCAAGTGCGTCTAGAGAAGTCATCAATGAAAGTTAAGAAGTACTTGAACCCAGATAAATAGGTATAAGGAAGCGAACCACACAAATCACTATGAACAAGTTGCAAGGAGGCAGAGGTGTTTCAAGAGGCACATTTGTCAAAACTATCTTGATATTCTTTGCTAAGATTGCACCTGGGACAAACACCATCTCTTCAAGAGAGGAGATGAAGGCCAATCACCTTCTGATTACATAGTTGTTGCAATGAGCAAATCATTCATGTCAAAGTTTGCTCAAGTCATCGCTATGAGCATTAAGGACTGATAGAAAAGATGATGACCCAAAGTTCTCAAATCTGTACAACCTCGTAATATCATCAACAATTCCAAATGCTAGGACATGCTTAGGATCTTTTAAGTCCTTGATTACAACTCGAGGTGAGAACTCTGTAGTCTTAGCTCCACCTAAATGAGTGATTTCATAGATTGATAATAGAAGATGGAACAATTGCCGAAGATGGAGAAAACATTGAATTGGGTTTGTAGGCCGAGAGATTTTCATCAAATTTAACATCTCCCTAATAATGATTTCATTAGAATGAGGTGAAAGAAGCCTATAACCTTTTACATCTTCAAAATATCCTACACAAATGCACTTTCACTTTTAGGCTATAATGTTTTTTTTTTTTCACCAGGAATGTGAGTCCGTGCTTCACTACCAAACACATGAAGTGGCTTACATTTTGTTTAATTCTGCTCCATGTTTCTTCTAGTGTAATTAACTATGCAATTTGCACAATTAATGGATTTCACCCAAAAATGAAGACTTAATCCCTTAGATTTGATCATACAATTTGCCATTTCCTTTATTCTACGGTGATTTCTTTCATCATTGCCATTTTGTTGTTGTGTGTATGGAAATGGCACTTGAATCTATGCACACCTCTCTCTTGGATGTCTTTTTTGCTTGAAGGATGAATTGATGATGTTCTAGGGTTTAATTTTGCACATGCTAAGTTGATGCTAGACTAGTTGTAATAATTCATGCTCAAGGGTGACCTAAGACACTATCTTGCTCATTCTTGATTAATGTTGGTAAGTTTATCTCCTAACCCTAGGTTAATGTTGCTCTTGAAGTCATTTGGACTGAGTTAGGGTTTGTTTGCTAGCATTTTATCAACTTGCTTGAGGAGACCTTCCTACCAAGGAGCTCTCCATTATTTTGTTGGGCCTTGGACTTCTCTATTTTAGTATTTCCCCTAATTAGGGTTTTGCTACCTAACCCTTGAGGTTGCTAGCTTACTGCTTAGCCCTAGTTGCAAGTATTGAATACCATCTCAAGAGGAGGGACGTTAGCCTCGATCTCTTATATCCCTAGGGTTTGAGACACGAATCTAATACCCTATTTATCAATCTTCTTTTTATCAAATTTTACATGTCTTATTTTATGCATAAAATATTTTACTATTGGAAAACCCTAAAAATCTAAATAAATTCAAAAAATCCAAAATAGACGTGATTTGGTATTTCTAGTCCACTCTAAAATTTTGCCCTAGGGTTTCAACCACAAACCCTAGAGGGCGTCCCCTTTTGAGGAAGTGCATTGGGATGCACGAAACCCTAGTAATTGGTGAATTAGAGGGTGTGTGGTATTTTTGGCTTTCCCTACAACTTCGCCCTAGTCCAATTGTCCTTTTTTCCTTAAGGGTGCACTTTTTGGAATGGTTGACTTGGGAAATGTGACATCGTCGTGGGAGATGTGAAATTGCCTTGAAAGGCATGATATTATTTAGAATTTGTGATAAGGTGAATAACTCCATTTATATATGATTCTTGTGTCTTGATTTGATATTGTTTTACTCTGATTAGGCACTGATCATAGCTATTAAGGTTTCGTGGAAGGTATTTGTGGTTTGTTGGTGGTTGCAGGTATCTTTCATTGATTAGGGTCTCCACCTGGGTTTTTGGAGTTACCCGAAGTGTTGAGGGTGTCCCCTTTTGAGGAAGTGCATTGAGATGCACAAAACCCTTGTAATTGGTGAATTAGAGGGTGTGTGGTATTTTTGGCTTGCCCTACAACTTCGCCCTAGTCCAATTGTCCTTTTTTCCTTGAGGGTGCACTTTTTGGAATGGTTGCCTTGGGAAATGTGACATTGTTGTGGGAGATGTGAAATTGCCTTGAAAGGCATGATATTATTTAGAATTTGTGATAAGGTGAATAACTCCATTTATATATGATTCTCGTGTCTTGATTTGGTATTTTTTGACTCCGATTAGGCACTGATCATAGCTATTAAGGTTTCGTGGAAGGTATTTGTGGTTTGTTGGTGGTTGCAGGTATCTTTCATTGATTAGTGTCTCCACTTGGGTTTTGGAGTTACCCGAAGTGTTGAGAGGTTAGATTGTGGTGACATTGGGTCTAACTCTCTCTTGAGCTTACCATCATAGCACTAGGTCTACATATCCTTGATTTGTAAAGTGCTAGTTTGAGCGGTAACACATTCTATCAACTATTTATTCAATATATTTTTATTATATAAATCTTCTGTCAAATTTAATAAGAACAAGGATTGTTCTTACAATTTGGGACCCTTGTTTTGTATATTGTTGCTAGGATGTTGCTTCTTTGGATGCTTGGTTTTATCCTTCAATTGTGCCACTAGTGCTTTGCTAGATGTAGCTGTAGGGCTAATCACTCCAAAATGAAAGAACTTATTTTGCTCTCTAATCAAAGAACCACAAAATTTGTCGAGAGTGGGTGCTTTGTAAGTAGCCCCTAGAGCTTCTTTTGTGGAGTGAAAAGTGGATACAAAAACAAAATATGGATTGCCAAACTTAGCAATAATAACATAGATACATTGGATATTCTTCTTAGGTATCTTACATTCTTCAACTAAGAGTTTAAGTGTTTTGAAATTAGATAGGTAATTGTCAATACAGGAAAAATCACTAGGATTTAAAGCAATCAATTAGTTGTCAAGTTGGTGAGCTAGAATCTTATTGTATTTACCAAATATGGTTTCCAACTTTGTCCAAGCCTCATTTGGTTTGTTATGTCCTTAAAGGTGAAACTGTGAATCACTAGAGTGGACATTCTAATTAATTTGCTTGGCCATTTTTATTATCCCTTTTGGCTTTCTTTGAGGCATCAGCTGGGGTAGTCTCTTTTCCTAAGGTAATCCAGTGAAGTATTTTACTTCATAGTACATCCTCCATACAATATTTTGATGAGAAGTAGTTGTTATTGTTAAGTAAAGGATCACTTGAACTAGCCATATTATAATATGTAGGTAAGATGGCTTCAAAAACAAAAAGGTCATAATCTGCATGCAAAGCTCTCGAAAAAATAGCCAGTTTTGAAAAAAATGGCACTGAAAATGAACTATGGATGTAAAAGTTAAAAAGTTATGCCCTTTTGAGGAAGAGCATAAAAATAAACCAAGGTGCCACATGGCAGGTAAAGGCTAAGTCACTTGGTTCGAGTTCGTGTTCAAATTCGGCGACCTTGAAATTTGGCAAAAAATTGGCACTTGAAATTTCGGCGATAAAAAAAGGCATAAAATTCGACATTAAGTTCGAATTAATATAAAATATGGAAATTAAAAAATATATAAACATTTTCAATAAAATTCATTATGCTCATTAAACTATGAACACTAAACACATCAACAATGATCATGATAGTCATAGAATCATAGAAATAATGTTCACATCAACATTGAATGAAGTATGAACATGATAGTCATTGAATCATAGAAATAAAAATATGGCAACAGGAATGATTAAAATTATATTTTGAAAACATTAGAGACTACATCTTGATTGAAATTTAAAAACACGTTCATAAGGTGATAAATCATAATATTAAAATGTCATCAATATTTATGCTAGCCACTATTTAGCAAAATAGCATCCCAAGAAGAAACTAGAAGTCTAGAGACTAGAACGAGAACACAAGTTTTATTCTTGTTGTTCTCGTGGTCTACTTGTTACATCAAAAAGCTCTAAATCATCAAGAGCACCCGGGGGAGTGAAACCACTAGAATCACGATCACCGTTGGATTCATCACTCTCATTGTCAAGATCGTCTTGATCTCTTAATGCATCTGGAACAGGCTCCAACCATGGACTAGAAGAATTTGTCTCATCTTTAGCCACTTTGCTTAAAGCCAACTGCAAGTTACTGCAAACATAAACAAGATCTCCTAATTTTCCCGATAACAACCTGTTTCTTCTCTTGGAATGAATATGGCTAAAAGCACTCCAGTTCCTTTCACAAGCTGATGCACTTGATGTCTGGTTCAAGATACAAATTGCAAATTTTTGCAATTTTGGAGTTCCTGATGCATAAAACTCCCACCACACTGCTGGAGCAGCCAAAGCCTTATCTTTGTTTGTTGCTACAGTTCCAAATAGGCCTTCCTGTAACCTGTATGCTCTATTGTGCGATCCAACCAATGTTGCAATAGACTCATCTGTTTGCATCCTGTCAATAGCCTCATAAAGTCCACTCACGACCTCTTCTTCTTGATGTCTCTGTATCCCAAGCAATGTAGGGTACAAATAACATGCTGCTGCATGTAATGGGCTATGCTTCATCTTCCATCTCTGATCAACCACCTCCTATATCTCTTTATAATCAGCTTCCACATTATCAAACGCACTTGCAATCTTTTCCTTGCAGCGATCCATTGCCTCATAAATAAAACCCATAGAAGGCTTATCACCATCAACCATGCGAAGCACCTCAACAGTTGGATCACACATTTTTAGAACTTTCTGAGCATTTTCCCAAAAGTTGTTGTTGCTTAGCATTATCTGTTCAACATGCTTTCCCTTTGATTCTTTGGAAAGGTGAGATCTCTCCCACTCAACAGTGCAAAAGATACTTCTTAGGCTTGTATTTTCCTCAACAAATCTTTTCAGAGTGATGTAAAAAGTGGCAATCCTTGTATCACAAGGCCTCAGCAACTCTCTAGATGCATTTTTCCTGTATAAGTTCAGAGTGAGACGATGATTAATGACGAAGTTTGCAGCAGTTTTTGCTCTTCGGATTGTCTTATTGACCCATGGAAACTTGGCTAAATCATGCAGCAATAAATCCAAGCAATGAGCTGCACATGAGGTCCAATAAATAGTTCTATACTTCTCCATAATCAACTTTGCTGCACCGACACAATTTGAGGCAATGTCGGTGACAACTTGGACCACATTTTTCTCCCCGACTTCTTGAATTGCTTCATCCAAAATGCTGAAAATATATTCTGATGTTTTCACCTCATTCATTGCATCAATTGCCTTAAAAAATATACTCCTTGAGGACTATAAACAAGAACATTAATCAATGGTCGATGGCATGAATCGGACCAACCATCACTCAAAATCGTGCAACCTGTAGTGACCCAAGAATTTTTAATTTCAGCCAACCTGTTTGTCTCTCTTTCCTTTGTTTTTTGTAAGAGAGTGGTCCTTGAAGCTTTGGATCCAGGAGCAACATATCCCTTTCCAAAATCAGCAACCTTTTTAATTGCATTTTTAAAATATGGACTTCTTGCCACATTAAACGGAATTGCACAAGCATAAAACATTTCAGCAATAGAATCATCAACTTTCTGTTTGTCTATAGGTTTCTAAAATGTATTTAATGTGTCTGTTCCACCTGTTGTTGCTGGGGTGGAAGTGGAACTTGAGCCACCAAATTTTGAGATGAGAGAAGCAATTTCAGGTGAAGAAGACATAGCAATCTCCCTCTGAATTCTTTGCCTTTTTGCTTCCTTTTTTCCCATTTCTGCTTTTGATTTGTCATAATCCTGTTGCACTTCAATTTTTTGTTCATCCGATATTCCTTTACATCCTTCCATGCCACCTCCACTTCCATTACTGATACCAAGAAGGTGGTCCATTACCCGAGTTAAGGTACCACAAAACTTGTGCCGGCATAGCTGACAGGTGACATATAACCCTTCCTTCTTAACATATTTCCATGCCTCTGCAAAAGATTTATGGGGTGCCATTTGATCAAAGTTTCTGCAGAATGAGTGGCATTCAGTTTTTTATTTAATGGATCATTCAAATTTTTAATTTCATACAAATTACAGTGATAAAAAATGTTTTATTGGCTGAACTGTGAAATTGATAACTGGTACTGATAGTCTGATTATTGATAAAGACTACAGTCATAAGTTGATTGAATATTTAACACTAAACAGGTTACATACTATATTTTCACAATTACTATTACAGTGTACAGACTACAGAGGCAAGCTATCAAGTATCAAGTTATCAACTGTAATTTTGTAAAATAATTAATGAATAATTTTTTTTCAAACCTAGAACCTGGAGAGTGGAGCCTTGCAAGCCCGAGCTTGGACTAGAGAACCCTGCAGATAACACTTGAACCCCAAGCTTGAAGTTTGAGATTTGAACTCTGAACCTGTGTGACTGTACTGGTACACAGTCACACTCGGAGTCACCTCACACTGCACCGCTGGAAGCTTGGACTTTGGCATCGGGAGCTCAGGAGTCACCTCAGAGGCTCACATTCACACTATACTGCTGGAAGCCTGGAGCCGGGAGTCTGCAATCGGTACTTGCTGGAGGCCTGGAGCCTGCACTGTGCAGTCGAGACTTTTAGTTGGGAGTGTGCATAGTGCACTCTGCCCTCACGTGGGCTGCAGCTACGCCCTGACGGAAACGGGAGCCTGGAAGCAGCGCTGCCGCTCACTGGTGACTGGTCATACGCGGCCCTTAGCTTCCTCCACATGCTACAACACGTTCACGATCACTGTGCATAGCAGTTTGCAGGTGGCGAATGAAGCAAATGCGGCAAATGAAGACAGAGACGGAGGGATTTTTCTTCATGCTTGGACTTTGCGCAATGAGGCAAATGCATTCATGCACGGTGGTATTTTTGTTGGGGACAGTCGGGTTAACCTGCTTGCGGCCCAAAAAACGAATTCAAACAATTTTATGCCGAATTTTCAGAAAACCGGGACGATTTCCAGGCGATTTAATTCGCCTTCAGGTTTAAAGTCGTCAAAAAATTGAAAACACGAATTCGATTGGCGAATTTGATCGAACAAATTCGGTCGCCGCAAAAAATTGTCGTTTTTTGAATTCCAAGGCGAAAATTCACCAATTCCAGTGACTTAGGGTAGAGGTTGGTCCACATGTTTGTAAAAGGAGAACTTAGAATTGAGAATATGCATGTATTTGTGGAAAACAACTTTCTGACAAGCCTATGTGATCGAGATTGAATCGCCTTGTTAGAGGCCAATGTTAATTGTTCTATAATCTAGTATGTAAGACAGAAAATCAACAAAAACATAGACTCAAGGAGCTACCAGCAAGTAGAAAGCTGGTCAATGTGGTCATACCTGGAATATGTAGCTTCTCTACTGCTCCACCTCGCTTTGCACTGAACAGTGAAGATACTAAGATGAACTCGTCTCTCAAGCTTGATCGCTGACTACAGATAGCTTAGAAATTGCTTGACAAGGACTTAGTGTCCCCTTGTTTCTCAGGGTAAAGTACATACCTTTCTTTCCTCCTTCCCATGTCCTGAGGTGGAGATAGCCATTTTATTCTTACTTGCAACTTTTTTTTGTCCGTAGAAAACCTTTTGGGGAACCGAAGGGGTGCTTTTCCACATGTTGATGGAAACCCTAGTTTTCCACGTGGATGGAAACCCTAGTAAACTTGTTGGGGTAGAGTAGTGCACCTCATGTAGGGGAATTCAAATCGAGCACCTGCTGGCATGGAACTAGCCAAATGCTTAGCAACATTGGCAACGACCATCTGAGCTAATCACTCTGATTTTGCATAAGGAAAACCCCGTGGGGAATCCCAAGGGATGCTTTCCCACATTTATGGATGGCATCCCTCGCATACCCATTGGCCTAGACTATTATCAATTATGCCTCACATAGGGGGGATTCAAACCGGACACCCACTAGCACGGAACTAGCCAAATGTTCAGCGACATTGGCAATAACTGGTTGAGCTAATTCCTTGGGTTCTCTCAATTATGACTTATCTCTCTACTAATTTGAGATTATATTTTATAGCTGTTTTTTCTACGATGTGTAGGGTTTCCTTCTTCTAATTTATCTTTAGGTTTCCTATTGTGCTTTTGGGATATGAATTTTGCACCCTTGTTGCCAGTTTTTCATGTACTTTCTAGTGCCATTGGCCTATTTTGGTCATTCGATGACATTGATAATTATTAATTTCATTTCTATTTTCCATAGCCAACTATATAGGGGAAATACAAGACCAGATAATGTGATTCTGTTGATGTCCAACAAGTGACCAAGAAGATAGGTCAATGGGACTAGGGAGTATAATCAGCAATACTGAGCTGCAGGAGTGCACTAGGCTACTCCAAAATCATAAAAACAAAAGAAGTTCTCTCAATTATGACTTATCTCTCTACTAATTTGAGATTATATTTTATAGCTGTTTTTTCTACGATGTGTAGGGTTTCCTTCTTCTAATTTATCTTTAGGTTTCCTATTGTGCTTTTGGGATATGAATTTTGCACCCTTGTTGCCAGTTTTTCATGTACTTTCTAGTGCCATTGGCCTATTTTGGTCATTCGATGACATTGATAATTATTAATTTCATTTCTATTTTCCATAGCCAACTATATAGGGGAAATACAAGACCAGATAATGTGATTCTGTTGATGTCCAACAAGTGACCAAGAAGATAGGTCAATGGGACTAGGGAGTATAATCAGCAATACTGAGCTGCAGGAGTGCACTAGGCTACTCCAAAATCATAAAAACAAAAGAAGTACATGAAATAATAATAGAAAACAAATCCTGCAGTCATACAATTATCAACTACAGTAAGTCTGCTTGCTAGTTGGAGATTTCAAGTGGATCACTTCTGAAGTTTTCTCTCAAATCTACTTAGCACTCATCTCCACTGATCAGCTGGTGTTACATAAATTCTAAAAGGAATGCCCAAGTTCATGAAGATGCACCCTGCCTGAGTTGATTTAAATTTTCATGACTGAACAAGCCAACCTTGAAATCCATCCTGAGCAATGATAAAGAATTCTATCTTTTCTTCACTCACAACTGCACCTACAGTTTAAGCTAAATTGATGGCGCTGCATTGTTCCTTCCACAGAGTCCAATGTAAGTTCTGGTGTAAAACTAACATCATCTATCAAGTGCACATCAAGAAGATGGTTTTTATTGGGTGGAAAAATTCCCCAAATTTGTCCAGCTATGTGTTCTTTCGATTCTTTCTAGGGGGTATCCTAATGCATCTATTGCAAATTACAATAACACATAAGCAGGGGGCAAGGGGACACCCAGTGTGTACTCATCTCTGACAAATTCCCTTTCACTAATTCACACACACTGTTGGAAGCATTTGTAACTAACATCCCAATAGCCTGACTTAAAAACACCCCAACCCAGATCCAACTAGAACAGCACGTCTAATATGAAGTGCCATTCAGTCCTGTGTTAGGTTCTGTCAAAAGTGGTTGTAATAAGTTAATAACCTATAAGTAGAGGGCAAAAGGACATTGTTAGGAAATTGTTCTAGAAGAAGAAGTCCATAATGGAACTGGCTTTGCTCAAATCTTTTAAGTCTTGCAGCGATAGATATTAATCTATTGGCTAGGTCATGCGCCAAAGCCTGAGAGGATGCTGTTGATGCAGAAAAGTATTCAAATTTCAGTGCCTACTCAACAAGCAAACCACACTTGCCGGCTAGGCAAGTGGACAGATGGGAATGGAACCTGGGTTTATCGCCTTATTAAATAAAAAAGGAGGTTGATTTGTTAGTAGTGTTGGTGTAGTCTTTCTAGCCTTATGGTGTATTGATCCTTGTTTAATTTTTTGTTCTTATTATCTTTGTAATTTTTTTAAGTAAACTAGTTACTAGCATTTACTAAGGAAATTAAAATCTGAAAAAGCAGAACTGAAAGAAATGGACTTATGGGTGCTTTATTTTGTAATATTTTTGATTTTTTTGGGTTTTATGCGCAGATTATATGTAACAGAAGTGAAATAAACAACCAGCAATGAATAAATATAAACAGAATGAATGAAGTGGAACCAAACAGCAAAAGGAGAAATTGTTTTATATATTATCTATTTTTTTGTTTGTATTTTTATATTCATAACAGAAAGAAGTCAAGTGACAGAAAGAAAGCTGTGAAAGGTAGAAGAGATAAAAGTATCTCATAACAGAGCTTTATTATTCAGATAAAATATCGCCCAATATAAAACCAGTGAGACAAATCATTATATCTGGTAAGGCTCCCAGTGGATGGGATGTTTTTGTGAGCATATGCATCCATAACAGAAGGAATCGAGAGGAGCAAAGCCTCAGATGGGGAAGGTTTCTGTTTGAGAGGATTGACACCCATTTGTCTGTACAGACCTGCCATCAGATGAAGGTTAGAATTGTAACAAATACAGAACTAACACAAGAATCAAATATAGGAAACCATTTACCCTCAGGGAAGAACTTTTACTCAAGCAGACAAAGCTTTATGTAAGCCACCCTGTGATTACAGTGTCTCGGAGGTTTGCTAGATATACTTTGATATGCAAATTTGCAGTAGAGTGTTTGGTGTACCTGTTCTCTTCCACATCATGTCTCTCACAATTCTCCTTTATAGTAGAATAAGAGACTGGAAGTAGTTTCTTCTGTCCCACTGCCCTGTAGTTTAGGAGAAAAGCAAATATGATATGGTTTACAAAAAAGGGGTTAAGGCTCGATTTTTTGATTGGGTGAATTTTGGTTTTATGTGCCCACCACCAAATTGTTTTAGTTAAACCCATCTTGTAAACATTTGCCCTTTTAAAATCATCATTATTAAGTCAGTAATCACTTATTATCTCCACAGAATTACCACACAAAGCAATGTAATTATTTTCGTAGATTCTTCATATATATGATCACCAAAGTCAAAACTGCTCTTCATATATTCACATAATCATTAATACCAAAGTGTTAAATATTTCGATTTTTTTATTGTTATTATCATACTGAGCAAGTTCTACATAAGTATTTTCATAAATAAACCTGTTGTTCAAATATCAAACATCTTGATAAATAATAGTTCTTCCATCATCCAGCGGTTCACACAACTATACATTTAAACTGTATATCCTTCTTTTCATATCCAATCCATAAAACAAGTCCTGTATGCACATTCCCAGAATCTGTCAAGTCACAACCAATCAGCTAGCATTTGATACATGGATTAGCATGCACTAACACTTTAGTAATCAAGTCATTCAGAACAGAAATGATCGAATGGGTGTTTGCAATGGATTGTGGTTGAGCATGACTATATGCATATGTGGGGAGATGTAAGGTATGGAAGAAGGCAATGCTGGCAGCCTGAACTGTGTATGTCCATTTCCATAAGGTCCTTTAATTACTGCAATAGGATCCAGAATAGGATGCTGGCATATTCAGAATCATCAACTCCAATATAATGTTGTACTTGTCATATGTGGGCTGGTCCTTTCTAATTCTCAGAATTGTTTATCACAGAACCAAGGCTGTGTGGGAGCACCCCCTCAAGCGCTTTGCTTCTGAATTGCACTCAAAGGGAGTGATCAGGAAAAAGAATGCTTTGCTTGTAGCTAGAGGATTCTCACAAAGAGTTGGAGTTGACTATGAGGAGAAAGTTGCTCTAGTTGCGAGGTATAGTTCTATGAACACCATTATGTCTTTAGGATCTATTTTGGTTCTCAATTATATGAGATGGATGTTAAGACAACCTTCCTTAGTGGCTTGGTTGAGGAAGAAGTATACATTAATCATCTGAGAGGGTCTGTGGTGCATGGGCAAGATACCAATGTGTGTGGATTTAGGAAAGCCCTTTATGGGCTGAAGCGGGCACCTCGTGTTTGGGCTTCACCGAAACTGCTGCATATCCCAATTCTATTTATTTATTTGATAGATTTGATCTGCTTGTTTTGGTCTTGTATGTAGATGACCTTATAATTCTAGGGAATTCATAGATGCTCATTGCAGGGTGTAAGGGTGAGATGGCATGAAAATTTGACATGAAGAACATTGGTCTGATGCATTATTTCTTGTGTCTAGAGGTGTGGCTGACTGCAGGCCAGGTTTCCTTGCACAGGGAAAACACATAGTTGAGATCTTGGAAAGGTTCTAGATGATGGTTTGTAAGCCCATGACCACTCCTACGATGCCGAATCTGAAGTTGCATGCTTAATTGAATTCAAATTTAGCAGATCCTTTGGTGTGTAGACAGTTGGTTGGGTCCTTGATGTCTCTAGTTAACACCATACATGATATATTTTTTGCAGTGAATTCCTCAAGCTAGTTCATGGTTGAGCTGAGGCAGATTCGAAGGGAATGATATATTATGGTCTAAGATATGCAGGAGATGGTGAGTTGAAGCTGCATGGATTTGTTGATTCTCACTGAGTAGGAGATGCAGGTGATAGGAAGAGTAGTTCATGGTGTTGATTCAGTTTGGGTTCAGGAGTGATTTCATGGTACAGTAGGAAGTAGGCTTTAGTGGCATTGAGTTCAACAGAGGCAGAGTACATGTCAGCCAACACTGCTAGTTGTGAAGTCATTTGGCTTCGCAAGTTGATTGAATAACTGGAAGGTGAGATGTTAGAGCCTACTGTGATCTACTTTGACAATCAGAGTTGTATCAAGCTCTCTGAGAGTCCAGTATTCCTTGATTGCTCCAAGCACATAAACATTAGGTGCCATTTTCAAAAGGATAGGGTTTAGAAGGGAGCAGTAGCTCTAGAGTACATTTAGACATATCAGCAGGTTTCAGATATCTTGACTAAGCCCCTAGCCAAGGGGAAGTTTGAGATAGGTCAGGGAGATTTGGGTAGGTAGAGAACACTTTCCTTGGTAAGAGAGGAAGTATTCGGTTATTGTACCTTGGATAGACTTCTACAGCCTGCGTGCACATGTGGCAGTCCTGAGCGTATATGTGAAAGAGATCCAGGTGCTTGAGTTTCAGCAGTTTGAACAGGACAATGAGGGTGCATTTCCTCTTTCTATTTTCAAAAGTACGGTGGATTAATTATGAGGGAGTGATCAGTTTGATAGAGTGGAATGCTGATCTATTTTCAATATTCTATTCTCAGCAGTTTGCATGTGTTAGATGGTTTGCATGTCTTTTCTAAGTTGAGTAGAAGCGGGTGCATGCAGTTTGCATGGTGTTAGTATCAGTTTCATTTAAGCAATGTGCTAATTTTGGCTTAGTCTAAGTCTAGTTAATAAGGGTGCATGCAGTTTCGTCGTAGGGTGCAGATCTCAAGGAGATCTTATCTCTCCTATGGAGCACACTATTTAATGTCTGTCCATCATGTAGATATAAGGGTGCAGATACCAAGACTAACGGAGATCTAGGATTCGGGTCTATTTTTGTAGTCCTAAAAAGACATTCTTTCAATATATCAGAAGGCAGAACTCAGGAGTATGGGTTTTATTCATTCCGTTCATCAGAGAGCAGTGAATCAGTTCTCACTTCTCTGTTTTTACCTGTAGCAGGTTTTGACAGTTCGTTTAGTGAGTTTTTGTTATATATTTTCTGCAGAGTGTGTTTGTATATCCTAGCATTATTAAAGTTGCAGTTTTGAGTGGCTTTCAGTTTTCAGCTATCTAGTTTCTTAGGGATTCTTTTAGTGCAGAGTCTTCTTATTGTGGTTTAGGAAATTTAACACCACCTTGGCCCAATCAATTTTGACTATAATATAAATTACCTTGACATTACATTTCTTAAACTTGAAGGTACTTCTCAAGATCTCTAGCTTTGACTGTCAATTTCCTACTCCTTCCTGGCCTGCCTTCTCCCCTATCCTCTAAGAAACGTCAGTCTTCTTTGAACAGCTGTCTATTACAGAATTCGCTGGTTTTCTTATGAGGGCGAGGAACAAGTTTCCTATTTCTGGTGACATCCCAACCATACTCCTCTCACTTTAGCAGTGAAACATTTAATTTGTATGCCATTCTAGTAGTAGGCCCTCTGACCCCTCCAAGAATGATAGCAGTTGTGATAGGTAAATGATCTGATCCTGTAATTGTTACCGCTACTATAATTGAGCTCTTGGATTTCCTCGCAAGAGTAGCCATTTGAACATTTGCATAGAGCCGGTCAAGTGAAGCTTGATGTTTTGCTGGTTCCTTTCGGCAGGTGGACCAAGTGTACCACCCATCTGAGGCCAGTTGTTTCGGTTTCCTGTTATTAGCTTAAAATCCCAACTCTTCTTTTCTGCAAGGCCTATGGTGGTTGACAATGGACATTCCTCCAACCCTATCTACCAATTCCCTATAGCTGTTGTCAACTGTAAATGATCCGATTCTGTAAGTGTTCCTACAACTATAGCTGAGCTCTTGAATTTACTCATAAGAGTAGCTGTTTGCACATTTCGATAGAAGTTAGAACTAGTCAAGCCGAGCCTGAATTCTTGATGGTTCCTTTTGCTTCCAGTTAATACCTGATAGTCCTATAATTTTCAACAAGGTCTGTGGTGGTTAGTCCTATCATTATCATTCCCGGTCATTAATCAGGTGTTCTTGGAAAAGAGGATTTAAAGAACAGTTGATAATTAGGACTCAGGAGTTTCATGTGACAAGTCTATATTTCTCCCTAGACTCATGATTACCATACAAATCATTATGAGCAGTGCATTAATTTTCTGTCAGTACACAGACACTGTTGCATTGTTTCATTAGCAAACAAACTTTTTTCATTGAAAGACTAAAATAAATATGGTGAAAACAAGTTCTCCTGTTATTCTGAGCATTAATTGGGTCCAGTTACAATAAAACATCTGGTGTTGTTTGTTTGCAGTAAGGATCCAGGGTATATACAAGTGAATTCCAGTGAATCACAAAATCGCAAAGATGTAAGTAAACCACCTGAGCTTCCTTTTAAGTTCTGTTACAGATGTATGCAGTTATCATTATATCATTGTTAATGTTAAGCTTACTGGGATATTTTCAGTATGTTTATTTTTATCTTCTAGCTGAGCTACATTATTGAGTTGTATCTATAAAATGCAATAGACTTGACTATCATTATTTTTCTTATTTTTTGCTGTCAATTGCATATCATATCATCTAATGATTTGGGCAATGGGTGAAATTCTTAAAAAATTCTCTTGTATGTTATTGATTACCATCTTTTCTAATGTGTATGTATACTATAAAATATAATACCATTGAAAAGTTTAGTTGTATTTTGAACAAATATTATCACCTATACATTTGTGTGCCTCTTAGTACTAGATAGATTGTTCCTACAATCAGGATATTCAATGCTAGATGTTCTGCAGTTTTTGGTGTGTGCTAACTAGTTTTCTTTGATTTAAAACTTTAAACACGTGGAGTGCATACAATCTTCGGGCCACTTTATGTTTCAATAGTCAATATAATATTTGAGATATCCATAGGCTTGGATCTATTCCATTAAAAGTTTTTGGCGATATCTGGGCTCTAGGATAGTTTTGTTTTTTGCTCTCTTTATTTTTCATATGGACAAGATTAGATCTGGAGTTGCTGTTAGAAACCTTTTACTGTGATAAACCTGTCAAAAATTTTGCCCCCTTCTTTATGATCATTGACTTTGGATACTAGGAGAGCTTCTTTATGGAGCCCCAACTGCTTCAGCCTACCCTCACCCAGCAGGCTCCTGTTAGTCCAGGCTTATATGGCCTGATGATTGAGGCTTCTCCTCTGGTCCATATGATGGTTAAAGTCTGCTCAGCTGACTGGATCTTTTCATTGTGACCTCGCTTACTGTCTCTGGCCTGCTTTGCAGGAGAGCATGGTTGCCGGTTTGTCCTCACGTTTGCCTTTATTTCTATGCTTGTTTTAATCATTTTCCAGAGAGCAGATGCCCCAAGTACTCCGTGTTTGGCTAATATACTGGATGTACGCTCGAGTACCATTGTCTTGTCTTTGATCATTGGTGGAAATAATATAATTTTTTCATTCTCTGTATCATACCTTTTTCACTTACCATTAGAAATCTATGTGTACAAAGCTATTCACTGGTTTACTGCCATCTATTTATGAGAACATCTGAAAATGGTAAGTGTAAGGTTGAGGATTGTAGGGTCGAAACAGTTTGAGTGGTCCTAATAAAACTGAAATAACTTATGCAAAGGCAGATACACTTATGTAGACAAAAGACAGATTGGGAATAAACCAGTTCAATGTTGGTCCAAGTACAACTAGTTAACTTGTACTTATTCTATAGTGTATTATGGATTATAGGCGAAATGCTGCAGACTCAATATTATATAATAATATGAATACCTAGCTTCTCTTGAGCTCTTCTGTTCTCAAGTTAATTTGCAGTGTTCTCACTTAGAGGGAGAGGGGTAGAGTATATTCATTTTTGAGTTCTCCTTGAGCTTTCACTCTCTAGCTTACGAATTCAATGCACTTAATCACTGATTCTCCCTACCAATGTTGAGAGTGGCATATTTAGTTCTGAAACATTGATTTGTTTCCTTGGAACTATGGCATTGATCATGTTACTTAAACATTTACATAGATTGGATCAAAGATGTCGATTGCTTTGAGTTAAAAGGCTTACAAAACTCATATAAAGAAATAATTTGCAGATGCATGCATTTTGTATAATTTGATATTATAGCACTTGTGACTGGCCATGTGCTCTAGCAGCATCTTTATCATGTTTTGCAGTTTTTCATTCTAAATATGTAGTTTGCACCAATTTCCGTAGCATGACACAAAAATGCTCCATCTTTTGTACACAACACCAATGCATGTGAAACATTATGGTAAAAGGCTAAAACATTTAAAGAAAATGTGACTTCCAGCAAGGTAGTCGATTGACAATGAATATTAAAGATCCCCACAATATATGAGACCATCAATGACCTATACAAGTTTCCAAAACCTTAGGAATGCTGCGCCACACATATGTGAGTCACCATAACATACACCAAATTCGAATTACATCGCCCACACATTCTGAAATACCAATTAACTTGATTTTTGCAATAGACGGCAGTATCAAATACCCACAGGTGATATCCTCTTATCATCTTAATTGTGGTCCAAATTGTTGGAATTATTAGTGTAATCTATAGTATACTTGGCGTTCAAGAAGAAGAAAAATTGCTTGTTCTGAAGTACGTTAGCTATTTATCCTAGTACATTCAGCAGGAGATGGAGTTTTTGACTGTGAATACGCTTGCGGATGCATTCCACTATGCCAACAAACTTGGAACCAAGCAAAAGGGAAAAGCGTGCTTCACGACAAAGCCAACATCAGGACGACCACCCGACAAGAAGAACCAGCCGACTTCTACAAGTCGAAATCTTCGCAGACTTTGCCAAAGCCAGATCACGGCAAGAAGCCTTTTCACAAAAAGGAACGTAGCAAGCAACTAACCGGAAAATAGTGTGACTACAATCACTCATCTTGGCATGATACGTCTGAATGCAAAGCTCGGAAGACCTTTTTGGCAAAAGTGTCGACATTTGACGCGTTCGACAAGACTGTGGTGGAATTTGACCTAGAAGCAACGACTCTTTTGACATCAACAACTCCAGCAACCTCGACCATCATCGACGAGGATGAACGAGAGCGCCTGTTCCATACACAGATATGGGTTCAGAACAATCCATTGCATTTGATTGTGGACAACGAGAGCCAAAAGAATTTTGTTTCTGAAGAACTTGTGAAGAAACTAGGTCTTGTGACCACTTCGCATCCTCAACCTTACAACATTGGTTGGATGAAGGAGGGACAAGAGCTAAGGATCGCCCGACAATGCAAGGTTGCATACTTCATAAAGCCTTTTGAAGATGAAGTACTTTGCGATGTGGCACCTCTCTCCGTAGCTGACGCCCTGTTTGGGAAACCTTACCTATGGGATCGCCATGGAAGTTACTAGTCACGACTGCAGAAGGTGATTGTCAAAATCCAGAATCAACGGTACATCATACCAGAACGACGACCTATACCAACGGTTGTAATGATATCTGCTAAACAGACAAAGATGTTGATCAATCATGCTCAAAAATTCGCATTGATTATGATAAAGCCGCAACATTCTAGGAAGACTACAACAACTAGTCGAGTCACCGACCAATGCAGCTCCCGACAAAAGCAACAGATCGACAATATTCTTAATGAGTACCAGAACCTATTTCAAGTTCCCGACGGAATACCTCTACATTGTCAGGTAAAACACTCTATTGAACTTGCTCCTGGTTCTTCTTTGCCTAATGCATTTGTCTACAGAAGATCCATTCTCGAAAATGAAGAGATTTGCAGACAAATCAAAGATTTGATCGATAAAGGCCATATTCGACCGAGCTCCTCCCCTTGTGGAAGTTTAGTCGCCCTCGTTCCGAAGAAAGACGGGACTTGGCACATGTGCATCAACTACATGGCACTCAACAAAATATCGGTGAAGAATCGGTACCCTCTGCCGCGGATAGACGAGCTCATCGACTGTCTAAAAGGTGCTAACTTCTTTACTAAGCTCGACCTCAAGTCGGGATATTATCAGATTCCAATTGAGCCCTCCGATGTATGGAAAACTGCTTTCAAGACCAAGTAAGGATTGTTTGAATGGTTAGTCATGCCTTTCAGCTTAACCAATGCACCTGCGACCGTCATCTGATACATGGATAACATTCTTCGACCTTTCATCGACAAATGGGTCATTGTCTATCTTGACGAAGAACATGTCAGACAACTTCAACAAGTCCCGGACACTCTCCAGCAACATCGACTCTACTTGAACATGGACAAATGTTCCTTTGCGATGAACAACATCAACTATTTGGGGTTTGTAATTTTGACTCTTCAGGCATTCACGTCGACCTAGACAAAGTACAAATTCTCAAAGATTGGCCCATTCCTCACAACATTCAAGAACTAAGAAGTTTTCTTGGTTTGGCGAATTTCTATCGACGATTCATACTTGGCTTTAGTCACATAGCCTGGCCCTTGAATCAATTGGCGAAAGGAAGTGGGAAAGCTGTCTTTAAATGGACGCCGACACAACAAGCAGCTTTTGAATAGCTCAAACACAAGCTCTGCACTGCACCAGTACTTGTGTTACCAGATTTTCATCAACCCTTTGAGATTAAGATGGACGCATCGGACTATGCCTTCGGCACAGTGATCACTCAGTTTGGTCACCTAGTTGCTTTTCACTCCGAAACTTTTAACGACACTGTTAGAAGGTATTGAACATACAAAAAACAACTGTACGCCATTGTGCAAGCTCTCAAGCAATGGAGGCATTACATCCTTGGCAAGGAAACGGTCATCCTCACTGACCTTAAGCCTCTTTAGTTCGCTATGTCCCAGTCAAAACTACAAACAACTCGACAACTTAAGTGGATTAATTACCTGCAACAATTCCAGTTGGTAATTAAGTATCAAAAAGGTAAAGCTAACTCCGTTGCCGATTGTCTAAGCAGACTGTCAATTACTCTCCTTTTTACAGTGATGAGTATGCAGGGATATGACACCACTACTTGGCCTCAGTTGTATCAGGAAGACATCGACTTTTCACCAGTCTACCGACAACTTCAAACTGACAAGTCATCGACCACCAACTATTTCCTGAAAGATACCTTGCTATACAAGCTTGGACAACTTTGTGTACCGATAGGTGAGCATTGACAGCAGCTCATTTGGGACGCGCACTACAGCAAGACTGCAGGACACTTTGGAATAGCAAAGACACTTGCTATTCTGCAGAAGTATTTCTTTTGGTCTACACTTAAAACCGACGTCAACAAGTACATTCGATCATGCGTGGTTTGTGCCATTGTAAATTACCTAATCGACGACTGGGATTGTACACACCTTTGCCAGTTCCTAGTCGACCATGGGAATCTATTTCTATGGACTACTTGACAAGATATCCTACTACCACACATTAGCATGACGCGATCTTAGTAGTAGTCGATAGATTTTCCAAGATGGCCATTCTCTTACCATGCAGGAAGACAACGACAACACAACAGACTGCTCAACTCTTCTTCACACATGTTTGGAAACACTATGGTTTACTAACAATCATTATCTCCGACCGAAATGCGAGATTCGTCAGCATCTTTTGGAAGATCCTTTGGCAACAGCTTGACACACGATTTCATTGTCGACAACTTTCCATCCTCAGACCGACGAACAAACGAAAGTTGTGAATCGCTTGGTCGTACAATTGCTTCGCATGTACAATCACAAGCATCGACGAACATGGGATGAAAGTCTTCCATACATACAACACAACTACAATTGTGCTCAGCACAACTCTATGAGCAAGAGTCCATTTGAGATCTGTTACGGATTTCAACCCTCAGCGCCTATCGACTTGATCAGCTCCTCGACACAGGCGAACGACATCGACCACAACCAGTGAGAAGTGACAAAGCAGTCAAGTTTCGAGAATAGATTTGCGACATCCAGCGACAAGCACATGACATGTTGCATAGAGAAAACGTGAAAGCTAAGGCCCGGCACGATAAGCATCGTATCCTTCATTCATTTCAAATTGGGGATAAGGTTTGGTTACATCTTAAGAAGGAGCGCTTCACTGGCCCATTCATGAAGTTGAAACCTTTGCAATATGGTCCATACAATATTCTTCAGCAGATTGGCGAAAACGCTTTCCAGCTCGACATTCCTGCGTTCCTTGGTCTATATCTAGTATTCAACGTGGATTTACTTCGACCATACCATGCACCATTGTTGGAACATAATGACTTGCAGACAACAGAACCCGACGACATTCATCCAGATGTTCAGGAGCCTCTTCCTTGCGACATCATTGTGGGACAATGAGTACGCCATACAAGGACAAACAAAATTCCCTTGTTTCAGGTTGCTAAAGCAAGACAAATCCCAGCACAAGGAAATTGGTACTCTGCTACTGAACTAACTGACAAGTTTCCTCACCTTCACGAGCAAACAATGGGGACCATTGTTTCTTAAGGAAGGAGGTCTGATCCATATTGCAGTTGGCATTGTTGTCGAATGCCAACATCTACTGTGACAAGTCATCGTCGTCGACACGACTTCGACAACTTTGCACCTTCGACATGTTCAACGACCTCACAGTTTTGCGACGTCGACATGCAGCGTCGACCTGCGACTTGCGCAACACCGACTTGCGACTGCCAAACGCTGACAGACTGTCTCTCTGTCTTCTAGTCGACTGTAACGGTTGAACTGTCGAACCGTTATAACTTCTTTGTAACTGAACGTAACGGGCAAGCACTCAAGCGTCTCAACACTCTTTATATAAGCATGTAAACTATTGTAACATACATCTTATCTATCTGGTTTTCAGTAATAGATTTCAGTTCGCATTCCTGCATATTTGTCTGTGTGTATTTGTGTTTATCTGCGTAGTGTATTCCTGCTTGCTTATTCTATTTCTTATGCTTCCGTCATAACAGAGCCGACTCATTAAGTTGAACTATTGTCCCCCTCGGCTTCCTGGCCCCGAGTGGATCAATTGCTTATTCATAAGTGAATATTGGGTTCATTAATAACTCTTCACTTAAATATGATAACAATAAACTTGTACAATACATAAACAAGAATTGGAGAGCATAACAAGACCATACAACACAATGTATCAATACCTCAATGCTGATATATAAGAGAGTTCGACATCCTCATATTCGAGCTCTACAATCTCTTACTCTTATCACTTCTCACTTCTACTCCAAATTCTCAATCACCCAAATCACTAGAGAAATGGAGAGAAAGCTCGTTTATATAGGGTGAGCTAAGTCTCTCTTACAATAAAATAATTTTTTTCTTCAACTATCTCCTTGACAAGTCAAACAATAATAAAATATTGGAGTAGTTATGCAACTGCCTCGAAAATAGCATAAGTGTTCCTAAAAGTGGTCTCCAAGGCTTGACCAACATCTCAAAATAACAATACATAGGAACATGTGCATTATGTCCACGTTGACCGAGTAGGTAAGAGGTGCATTATGTCAGGGGATTTTGTTCAACTCTTGCCTGGTGGGTAAGAGGTGGCTAGGTGCATCCAGAGAATACTGAAATGGAGGAAGCCAGTCTACTATAATACCGACTGACTTCAAATGATCCAAATGGACTTCGAAGACTGGTAGGCCAAATACAAGTTGTGGTATTGCCCCTGCTCTGACTCCGCTATGCTCTGAATGCAGTGTAAGAATGAGACCAGGCGATACACAATCTCATGCCAAAATGGTTGGGCACCAAACTCCACAAGTATGATGGATTGAGGTACTGTTTGTTTGCGTTTGATGATTTGATGAAGGAGAAGGATCTGCACTTGCTCTGTTGATGCCCAATCAGACTCTAGTAGACAAGGCCCCCAAACCTTTGAGATGTAGAGAATTGTGGGTTGGATGAGTGTCCATGAGAGACATCTTGCACGATATGTCTTGAAAATGATGTTTGAAACACTGTCGCTCAAGAAGGGCATGCCACAAACTAAAACGAGGCCTTGTGAAATGTACCCCCAAATAAGTATAAGAGTGAGTGATCTTGATCTCCTCCCCTCTAAAATGAAAATGACGAAGATCACATAAAAGGTTAAGGCATTTAGTTGTCTTTGAAAACCCTCCAGAGAT
The DNA here is from genome assembly GCA_027924585.1 of Larix kaempferi. Classification (NCBI taxonomy): domain Eukaryota; kingdom Viridiplantae; phylum Streptophyta; class Pinopsida; order Pinales; family Pinaceae; genus Larix; species Larix kaempferi. Next base: position 5,118,656 of record BSBM01000143.1, read on the forward strand.
GAGGCCAAGAGGTAAAATCATTTGCGAAGAGAAGAATATAGATTAAGACTTGATGGAGGCACCCATCTACGTCCTGAATGTGCTCCTGCAAGAAAGATTCTAGCTTGTCAATGTGGATCCAAATCAAAGTAGGGGATAGGGGACGTTGTTGCTTGACCCCAATGGTACTCCTGATAAAGTTTGATACCTTGTGAGTTGTGTCATATAACCACATGATGGCAATCAGAAGAGTCTCGAAAATGCCTATGTCTCTAAGCCTCTAGAGCAATGCCTCTCTAGAGATTGGTCAAATGCTTTCCAAATGTCTACAAAACAACAATAAACTTTTGAAGAGAGATAACATTCCTCCTCAATGATGGCCCAAAGCGTGGGTGTGGTGTGTCGGTCTAAATCCATCATGTCCTCTAGCTCTAAGATGTCTTCGCTCAAGCTCCTCATAAAGTAGCATGTGGAGGATTGTAGCATAGAGTTTTGAAAAGGTGTGGCCAACCATGATTGTTCTATAGTTATTGGGATGTGCACGAGGTCCCAATTTGTGGATCAGATGGATGATATGATGTGATCAAGAGTCCAAAAAGCCTTTACAGACAATGTTGTTCAATAGATCGACCATGTGACTACTTAACGCGTGGAGGCCAAGCTTGAAGAGTTCAATTTGGAACCCCTCCTTGTCCGTTGCTTTGCTGGAACTCATGGCCCAGATTGCCTCCCGGATATTACGATAAGTGATTAAGTAGCAAGAGGGGGGGTGGGGGGCGGAGGTGACTTGGATAAAGGGCTACCATAGAGGGAGGAGGTATGGGAGAACATGGATTTTGGATCAAGATCCGATGGGAGACTAGTGTGGTGGGGGAGGATGGTAAATCGATTTTTTTTGGGGTAGTGGATAAGGGAAGCACTCAACTTTCGTTTCTTATAGGAAATAAAGAGGCATTTCTTGTGGCAGAGGAGGTGGCGGTAGCAAGCTTTATGACTGGGAAAGGAGGGGTGATCATGAGTGAAGGATTGCTGTAGATGGGTGTGGAGGTTTTTGCAGTTTTGATAGTACTACTGATTCATTGGGCAGGACCCGATTTTTTGGGAGAAAGAGGTGGACTAGGTGGTGTGGTTGTAGGATTTAAGGGCAACTTCCCAAATGGTAGATGAAAGACAAGTGTACTTGGAAGATGCGGAATCAAGGGATGCGAGGGGGGAGCGAGACCAAGAAATACAATAAAGTGACATAAAACTTAAAAGCACAAAATAATATAAAGTTGGAAGTGACTTTATTAATGCCCGAGTCTAATATATAATTGACCATTATAAACTAGGCTTTATTTTAACACCCTGCCTTAATTGTCAATCCACTAACTGCACCAAGTTTATTCCAAGAATTGGTGAAAGTCTCTAGTTTGGTTCTCTATGGGATAGTATTGGAGCTCAATAGCAATGTTATCAGAACCGGGTCGGTGATCGAACCGATAGAGCCCAAAATGTAAATTGGACTGGAACTAGAAAACAATTGAGAAAAAAATTGGTCGACCAAAAAATACATAAAATATCCATATTTTGTAAAAAAATATATATTCATGTGCATACATATGAATCCAAACCATTAATGCACAAATATGCAAAGTTTCTCATATATATAGCAAATACGGGTGTAAATAACCAAAATAACATTGAGTGCAATACATCTCTAAATTTTTGAACCAAAATACATCAACAAAGAGGCTCTAAATGGCCTCTAGAGTCCGAAAAAAAGCATAGTACTAATGAATAACTATAATATGATCATATGGATAATGGTACAAGGTACTAGGTAGAATCTTCATGTTCATCATCGTCATCCTCATCTTCTTCATCCTCAATGTGAGTGGGATTCCAAGCCCCACTTGATTCCCCTAGCCCAAAAGGTAGAATCTCTGGAAGTGGGTCCAAATCCAACCAAGAAAGGTATTCATTTTCAAATGCCTGTGCTTAACTCTCCACAACCCACTTTGATGAGGGATCAAAGTCATCCAAGACTATGTTGCCTGATGCTGGGGTCTTTTTCAACAACTGGTTATGCCTCAACCTAAGATTGTACTAAATGTTTGTGTTCCAAACAGTTTTGTTTCTTGGTGTGTATATGCTAAAAGATCTGAACGCAATTGGAGCATCCTTAGACACTCAAGAGCCTTCGTGGTTTTTTGGGATTGACTGGCTACTACCGCAAGTTTGTCAAGGATTACGGGAAGATTGCAGCTCCATTAACCGCTCTATTGAAAAACGATGCTTTTACATGGACACATGCTACTGAGTGTGCATTTGACAAACTGAAACAAGCTATGTGTACTACACCTGTTCTAGCTATGCCTGATTTTTCCAAGCCCTTCACTATTGAGAGTGATGCTTGCGGCAATGGACTTGGTGTTGTTCTCCTTCAAGATGAACACCCCATTGCGTTCACCAGCAAAGCCCTTTCCGGTAAGAATTTAGTCGCCTCTACATATGAGAACGAAATGATGGCTATTTTGCATGCAGTACAGAAGTGGTGGCCATACCTATTAGGGAATCATTTCTGCATCAAGACTGATCACCATGTTAGTTTTTCAGAAATTTTAATTTGATCTAGGATCTTTAACTGATCTTTAACTGAGAGAATAACATGTATAGCATATCTACAGCATATCAATCATGGACACAATAATGCAAGCACACAAGAGACACAGAGTTTCACTGGGGAAAATCGAGAAGGTGAAAAACCCCACAACTTCCTCAGAGATAGATAGAGCAATGATACAACCAAAGTACAACCAAACTACAAGAGATAGTCTTCTCCTAGCAGATGATCCTCCTCCTCACAAGTGCGCCACTTTCTGAGAGAGATAGAAGTGAGTAATGAGTGATCAAATAGAGATCTCCCGATCTCTATTTATACTTGTCCTGTCCTGCCCAATAAACTAATGGGGCCGACTTGTCTAGCTTAGCATGATAACCCATGGTTAACTTAATCCGGGCCGACCCCACACTTGGTGGTCTAATAACCCATTTACTCACTTGACTTATACAGGGCCGACCCCATCAAGGTGGTCTAATAACCCATCAATTATAAGTTACGACACTTACAATATAAATGACAACACTTCCGTATAGAGGAATAATAACATTTGTATAGGAATACAAACACTTCCGTATAGAGGAATAATTACATCTCTATAGGAATACAATACACATGGGTAAAATACATTCTGAAGTTACATATACATCAACACACCAGAGTCTGAAATATTTCCTGGAATAATGGGTCTCCTCTCCAGCACAATGGAAATGGTTTAGCAAACTCATGGGTTATGACTATGAGATCACTTACAAGAAGGGTGAGGACAATCTTGTGGCGGATGCTCTTTTTCGCACATTTGATGACCAAGTTTCTCTTTCAGCTATTTCTATGCCTGTTCCAAATTGGTTGCAATCTGTTCAACAGGGCTATGTCAATGACTCCTCATTATCTCAAATCATCCAACGGTTGGCCAACAACCCTTCTGCTGTACCGCATTACTCTTGGGATGGTGCTTCCCTAAGATACAAGGGTGGTCTAGTGCTTTCCTAGAGCACAGATCTTCAACAGGCTGTCTTCTATGAACTTCATGCTTCTCCATTGGCAGGGTACTCTGGGTTCCTCAAAACGTATGAGCAAGCACGACGTAACTTCTTTTGGAAGGGAATGAAAATGACAATTCAACAGATGGTGGTTGAATGTGATACCTGGCAGCGTAACAAGGGTGAAACGACACTCCTTCCGAGATTGCTCGAACGCTTGTCCATACCTATACGGATTTGGATAGATATTTCTATGGATTTCATTAAAGGGCTCCCTAAAGCTGGAGGGAAGACAATGATTTTGGTTGTGGTTGATCGCCTCTCCAAAGATAGTCATTTTTGTGCCCTCAACGATCCCTATAACACCTCCTCAGTCGCATAAATTTTCCTGGACCAGATCTTCCGTCTTCATGGAATCCCTTCTTCCATAGTATCAGATCTTGATGCAACTTTCACAAGTCATTTTTGGACAGAACTATTTCGCCACATTGGCACCAAACTGAAGATGAGTTCAGGGTATCACCTACAAACAGATGGTCAGACTGAAATTATCATCAAATGTTTGGAAACTTATCTTCATTGCTTCACCTCCGAACAACATCAGTGGGCAAAGTGGCTCCCTCTCGTTGAATGGTGGTACAATACCTCCTACCACACTGCATCTAAAATGACTCCATATGAAGCAGTCTATGGTTAGGCACCGCCAGTGCTTCTTCCATACACCCCCAACAGTTCACCAGTTCAGGCATTTGACACGGTTCTTTGAACCTCCGATTAGATTCTTTGCATTTTGTAGGACAATCTTCACATGGCAAGAAATCAAATGAAACAACAAGCCGATCAACACCGTTTGAGCGCACTTTTCAAGCAGGTGATATGGCTTTTCTTTGTCTACAGCCTTACAAGCAATCCTCCCTAAAGTTCGCTCCAAAGTTCTATGGGCCATATAAGGTTCTTGAGAAGATTGGGTTCGTTGCTTATAAATTGGAACTTCCTCCTTCCTGCATTCATCCAGTATTTCATGTCTCTTGTCTAAAGAAAGTTCTTGGCACCAACATGTTGCTGCTGCAACCATATCCCCAATTTTTTTTTTAAATTGTAGGGCCCCTCCTATTTTTTGGTTTACTTAGAGTTTGGCTCATCTTAGAGGGTTTACTTTTGTCACTTAGAATTTTTTCCTTAAAACAAGTGAAAGAGGCAAGTTTTTGAACCAAGTGCAACTCAACTTTTCCCGCCGAAACGCTCGGAGTAACTCGCCGAGTTGTGCCGAAATGGTTAGAGTCGTGATTGTTTTGCTTAGAAAAAAGCCTGTTTCGGAGCGACTCATCGAAACGGTCGGAGTTGCGATTGATTTGCTTCGCAAGAAGCTTGTTTCGGAGTAACTCGTCGAGTTTTGCTAAAACGGTCGCTGGACACTTAAACTTTTTTGAATTTTCGAGAGTCAAAGGAACCCACTGAGTTACGCCAACGCATTTCGGCGTGAAACACGAAAGGGGCCGACGAGGCCTCAATGAAAGAACGCGTCGGCGGAAGATTGAGAATACCTCCGACGCGTTTTGCTGTGCTCAAAGAAATGACGCTGAAGCATATCGCTGGCGATAAAGAAGAGCCGCCGACAAAGGGTTGGATTAAAGGGTAAGTAGCCGTTGAAAGATCGACGAACTTGAGCCAGTCGCGTCAAAATGTTTCGGGAAAGAGAAAGAAGAGCACCCATCTGCTTCGGCGTAAAAAGGCCAAAGGATGCCTGTTGTCCGCCAATATGCACACCAGCAGCGGAAATCTTTCGAAAGCTGTCTCTTCACTACAAGTGAGAGAGGTGTGGCCTTGGGGGCAAGCAATGAGCCAGGTACTGTCACCTGAATCCCAGCTCCTCCGTTTAGGCAAACTCCTAACGAAGCCAAGGGGGGTAGTCCCTAAAAGAGAGTTTCACTAAGGCTCTTTGTGTATTTATGTGTTTTTAGGTGTTGTGATACGGATGGGTGTTGTTTAGGAGTTTTTTGAATGAGAGACAATTATAAAACTTTAAAAGTAAGACAAGATAACGCAATCCACGTTGCAAACACAAGATGAAAGATACACTTGGGCAATAAGTCAATCACTTTTCACGAAATATAACAGATAACTCCAATGTAGATATTTAAACAAGCAAAATATGAAATAAAGGACCAGTGCCTTATGGAGTCAAGAATTAAATGTGAATTGTGAAAACTTGATACAAGTGCTTGAATTTGAAGTTTGTGAGAACGTTATGCAGCTTATCTTGGTAAATTCAAAGTTTTAATTATCTTTGATTATTAGGGCTAAAACCAAGGGTATTCAAAGAAAGTCCAGAAAAGACAATATCAAGTGCCTCCGTTCAAGGACATGTCGGGCCACCCAGTGCTCTAGCCAGGCCGCGCAATGCAAGCCAGCAAACTAGAGGCTGAACATGGAACACCGGCGCCCTCACTAAGAGATTACCCACTGAAATTATCTTATCGATCAACTCCGGATTGGTTGGTTATGGGGGTGAAAGTTTTAATTAGATTTTCACTTGTAAATTAACAAGTCTTCCACCTTTCTGAGTACTAGCCCAACCTTTTCAGGTTGGCAGAGCATACGGGTGTAGGACAGAAACCAAGATAAATTAATTAAAGGGTGTGTGAGTGGAAATTTTTTATTATTAGAAAGCCTTGTTCAACTCTCCGACAGAGAGCGCTCTTGACTCGGTCTTATGACCACAGTTCAAGAGACTTGCTAGATTAACAATGCCTAATGCAGGGAAATGCAAGAAACTAAAATGCCCTCCGATAGAGGGTGCTCTTGACTTGGATTTGGCCAAGTTCAAGAGACTTTGGTTTATTTTAAGAAACAGATAAAAAAAAAAGTAGCAGTATATCTCAGATTTGAAACAGATTTTAAACAATAAGATTGATCAGCAAGATATGAATACTACTAACAATACTACTTGCAAAATAAAATGAAACTGAGTAAATCTAGTGTTCTACCACACAACTTCTAATCTAATAGGTGGGATCGATCTCCGAACGAGATCAACCACTAGAAGCCACCAATCCTGGAAACCTTCCAGCTAGCTGGATGTCCACAAGAAGTTGATGGGGGAGCGAGAAGCTACCACAAAACTATGTGGCCTTTGGGATACAATCCCAAAGTTAGCTATTCTCTGGTCAAGGATTGGAAGAGAAGATAAGATAAAAATAAACGAGAAATGCAACTAAACTACCCAAGAATCTCTTTCAGGTCCAAGACCCTACTCGGGAGAGCATGGGGGTAAGTAAATATGGAATATAAGCAAAATGACTTATTGAAGTGAATTTAAACTAAGAGCATGAAACCATAAATCTAAGCTAAATCAAACCACAAGACCCAACACTCTTCCCCAAATGGGGAAGAAGACCCAAAAAAGTGGAGGCCTCCTCCACTTGAAAATTTTATTAAACGGTTACAAATGCCTTGGGTTTGAAACCTTGCAAGGTCTTTTGAGAACGGTAATACTTGGAAAAATTTGAAGAAGAAACAAGTTTTACTTGCTATTACAAAGGATAAGTATATCAAGTTTAAGTCATTCTCATGGATCCTTCACTTTGTTTCGCGTTGATTCTTTGTTTCAAGATCTTATCAAATATCTCTCTTTCTCAAATGATCTACACAAGTCCCAAAACATCTAAACAAGGCACCCATTAACCATTAGCAAAAAACGAAACCAAAATTTGAAACTAGTTAAGTCTAGATTCAAAATTTTAATTCTAAAATGTGAAATGCATGAAATTTTAACATGAAATATTAACTATGATAAAACGGACCAGCGAACAACAAACTCCTAAAATGCAATGGGAAAGAGATCTAGATCATAAAATTTTGAGAAATTTTTTGTAAAAAAAATTCTATCTTTTAAACTTGCAACTAGGGTTTTAAAAAATGCAAACTATATTAGTGTGAAACAAGAAATTTAGAATGCCTTTAACACTTACTTTTCAATGCATGAAATTGATCTACAAGATGCAAGTAAAACCTAAGATCTAACTATGACAAACTATCTTGCCAAAAGAGAAGCTAATACTCTAACAAAAAATAAACTAACTTAACAATTCGTTTTTGATCTTTTGGGATAATTTAGGGCTCTTTTTGGAGAAAACGAGGGGGAGAGATGGAAGCTAGAAGATGGGGAATGAGAGGATAAAAGAGGGAAAGACGAAAGGTGGAAGGGAAGGTAAATCAAGAGCTAGATGGAGAGGGGAAGGCAAAGAGACTAGAGCCAAAACGAAAGGGAAGAAAGAAGGGTAACTATGGCCAAGCAAAAGCTAAGGAGGAGGGTTTTAAGAGGCAAGGGCTAGCAAACCAATGAGAAAAGGGAAACAAGGAGCAAATAAGAGGGGTTTGAAGAAAGAACCCTTTTGTAACCAAGTTTGAAATATGAAAACTTTGTTGATGGAAGAGGAAACCCTCTCTGCTTTGATGCCAATCTTAAGATCTTGCTCCTTGGAAGTATCCTGCAAACACACTATTAGTAAAGGTTTTTGTTGGTGGAGAAGAGGGAGATACAACCGAGTTCATCTCATCTCAACCGTTTTGAAGATCTGCAATGCACAAAAACTTACACAAACAAAGCTTGATCAAATATAGAGAGTTAGACAAAAATGCATAAAGAGACAAGGTAGTAAGACCGATTACAAGTTGCACTCTTTACACTATTCAAGCCTAAGACTAGCAAACAAATTGGGACCATCAAATGCTTGCCCTACGCTCTTAAGAAAGAGATCTAAGCATGTATTTAAATCAAACTTTGAAATTGCATAAATCAAGAAAACATTACAGATATTACCTCAAAATAAATTAGTAACTCATGAACCAATAGAAGTGTACACAAATTTGCCTCCAAAGCCAACTTTATTTCCAATGATAGCCAATAGCTATTACAATCTCCGCAGAGTAAGTTTACAATAATTCTCCATGAAGAGAAAGCCCAAATGGCTTCTCTTAAATAGCAAAACACTAGCCTAAAACCCTAATTCGAATTTGGCATGAAGAGAGCCAAAAACTCCATCTTAATCCAATCAAAACCATGTCAACATCAACCAAATCGAGCTTGGAGTCTTAACTCAACATTAAGCTTGAGTTTGGAGCCCATAATTTGAGGAAGGAGCCCCACATGCATTGATTTCAAAATCCAACAACCCATTAATTAATTGCCAAATCACAAAAACGAATTTGCATGAAGGTGGGTGAATTTCTCAACTGTAGATCACTCCCAGTGCTCCGAAACTGATCTGAATCACGTGGGTGAAGATTCCAATCATCATAAATGCTTTTTGCCATGTCATTTTGACTTTTACTTTATTCAATTTGGCCTTTTTTGGAGAGATTTAAATTATCTCCAATTTATTATTTTTTGAATATTTTAATTAATATTTCTCATTTTTTGATTTTTTGAGAAAATATTAATTATGAGGCCAAATAATTGTCTGAAACTTAGGGTTAGCTGGTCCGGAGATCATGAATGATTTTTGGCTTAAGTCTGGAGCCTTCAATCACTGAAATCGGATCTCGGATGACTGACATATTACAGACTCAAATTCCTCTATTTAAACTATAGAGAAATTTAATTAAAATTTAAATAATTAAAAAAAATTAAAAAACCCCAATTCCGACGCGTCTGGTAAAATTTTTTCGAAATTTTTTCTGGGGGTCCTAGAGACTTAGGACATGACCAAAACCTATTCTAATAGTGTCTAGTAGGTTTATACATTATAGTTGGACTCTAATAACCCCCCATGGCCAAATTTCCAAAATTGGGCATTCCAGCTTTGGAGGAAGCGGGAGAAAAACCAAGAGATTATATCTCGCCTGAAGCAAAGTATAATCTGACGGTGAAAAAACTCCCTGGAATACCGTAGTTGTTTAATCCAGTCATGGGGAACCGAGCCACTCAGACCCTACTAGCACACTTTGATACAAACCCCCATGGGGCCATGGTCATGTCGACTCAAAAACAAAACTGGCTAGCCAAAACTGGCTAGACCCAAATATCTGAAACCAAGATACTCTGGAAGTGAACACTGATGTGTTCCAACACTGGCGGCTCAATAAGGTTTCAACCATTTGTACAAAATAGGTGATAACAATGCCAAAATAGAATCCGACGTAGAATGATGAGTACTGTTGACACGTTTCACTGCAAAAAGGCGAGTCACGTCGACGGCAAAAAGGTTTTTGCTGCGACACAAAGGGGAAAGTGTAGTTTATTTTCACGCCGAAACGGCCTCGGCGAATTGATGGACCCCACCAACTTTTTCCTGTACGCATTAATTGGTAGGGTTTTCCAAAGTGTTATATAAAGGGTAAATAATCAGTTTTAAAACATTTTGCAAACGCCGTTTGAACTTTGTCCTTATGCGAAGCCGCTTCCACCAATTGCCGGACGACCAATCCCGTTGAACATTGTCTTTGCGACCAGTCTGCGACTGACAGGTAGGTTTTTTCTATACCCTTATGCCCCATTTTCAAAACAGAGTTTTCTTTTGGCAAATTGCTCATGTGCAAAACGTGTTTGGCATATTTTTGGTTTATGGTTTTGTTTTATTTATATTTGTTTGAGAAGAATAAAACCCTTAAGCCAACCGATTTGTTCTTGACCAGTGGGGCAGGGAGTGGTTGGTAGTTTGTCTAGTTCCTTAAGGTTTCCCCGTCCGAGTGAATGCCTCACGCCGGTTTTACTATCCACCCTTTTCCGATGTTCACCTCCCTTGTATGCGATGCCCTATTCGTGATGCGAAGAAGGGGGTGGGATGAGTCCGCTAGGTGGACGGTTTTAATTGGTCAAAACACCCTAGAATACTGAGCGCGGAAGTAGGCATACCCTATGTGGGTTAAACACACAACCATGAACCCTACGCCTGGTTTAGCCCGAGCTGGAATTAGTCATTGAAGCCATTGTGTTTACTCAGTGAGCATATCCGTTTGGCTAGGTTCGCTGGACAATTTTTTTGGTTTGATGACCCTCATTGCGATTCCAAGACTGACCTAATCTTGTGGGGTTAACATACATTGAATGAACATGTTTCAATCATCTTCACCAACCAAAGCTGTTATATTTAGAACTTGTCGCATCCTGTAAACTTTTCAATCTTTGAAGAGCTAGAACCTCAGGTTTTTCAACTTTTCACCTCTAAACAGCATGGGCTACAGTGAAATATTGTTATAAATTTTCAAAATGATTGTGGGAGTGAAGCTGTGTTTAAAGACGTCTTTTAGCCAGTGGTGAACCTCCTCTAGATTGATTTCACAGAAATTTTCAGTACATATTGGATATCACAAACCGGTGTACTTTATTGAGACATAGCTAACATAACTAAGAAGACATTCAACATCATGGAAGTAATAATTTCTTAACCTTACTTTTTCATGAACAATATTAATAAGGGATGTTTTTTTATGTTTCTTACTGCTATTTCTTTGACATTTAGACTTGCTTACACTGTGATTTAATGTTTCATTAGGATTTGGAAATGCAAAGGAGTGGCAAGAGAAAGCTTAAGACAATTGAATCAGATTTTGACGTAGAAGTGGTTGCTGACACTCTAGCAGAAACTATGTTCGAGGACACCAAAGCTGCAACAGGAATCACCCCATAATACAAATGGGGTGAACTGTACCATCTTATCAGGAATCAGAATGTACCTGAGGCATCCATCGAGGAGATGATGGTATACTAAAATATCAAGAAATCGGGCCTTCACCAAGCAGCCACACGCCCAGAACTGTTTCCTTGCTCTGAAGTCATCGGATGGATCCTGCCTTACGTGGATATTGGCACAAGGATCATCTCAAATGCAAAAGGAGAAGGGTTTTGTCTTTCCAACCCGGCCACATAGTTGTGGCGTATAAATTATCACCACCCAAGGTCATGATGACCGAAGATTGGATCAGGGGGGTAGACATAGTTCACTTCGAGTATGCCAAGAAAATGATCATCCTCGGGAAGCAACTAAGGTCGAAAGCAAGTGGGGAATATGACAGTTAAAGCTTAAGAACCCTGTTCAGAATCATAGTTTTAATGTTGAGTAGAATCTTTGGTAGAGCCAATGGAAACATCTACAAGCTTAACTGGGTGCCCTTGATATATCATATAGCCTTCCACGACACTGTCTTTAGTTGGGCATATATCATTTCAGACAGCTTAGCGTCGACCATAGCTACAACTCAGGGAGGAATGACCTAGAAGAAAGCGGAATTCTTCATGTCCTCGTATCTCATAGATTGTATACTAATCAGGCACCCATTCACTAAATTGGGATGTATCTGGAACCGGGCTGAGTATCCCCTCCATGTGTCCTATCAGATCACCTGGGCCCACAAATATGTGATCTACTACAAGCTTATTTGTGAAGAATTAATCATGCCCTTGTATCGGTTAATCTTCAATGAAGAACCAAATTGCCTATCTAACAATGCTATGGCAGTTATTAATGAGTATGGAGACTATTATTTTTCTCTCGAAGGCACCTATGTCAGAATGTATGGGGGTTCCAGAGCTCCATCCCTAATGCCTCAGTATGTAACTGACTTCATAGTACACAAGGAGGCTGTGAGGCAGGTCTTTATTAATGGGGTTGGCAATTTTTTGCATGAACATAAGAAGGCCTCCTACCCACCGTTACCCTTTTGTATTGGGGCCTACAAATTTCCCAAGGTTAAAGGCGCCGGAGCTTTCATAAAGGATTTGGAAGCATTCCATTTTGGGGAGAAGAGTTTCATAAGAAATGACAACCACAAGAAGGTCGCCGATCATTGTGCTTCATGCATAATACATTATGAATATATAGATCACTTCGTGAAGGATGAGGAAGTGTACAGAAGAGCAAGTAACATGACTCAGCTGAACAAATGTTTTGTTCGGAAAAGCAGCGCCGGTCCCAGTCATGCTGCCACTACTGCAAAAGAGGAAGAATTGCAGAGGCAAAGAGAGGAAGCTGAACTATTGCAGAAAGCATAAACAAAACGACAACAGAAGGCAGAAGCATAGAGAAAACAAAAGGAAGAAGCAAAGAGGTTACAAAAGGAAGAAGCAAACAAACAACGAAGACAAGATGAAGTTAAAATACAAGAAGAAGAAGCAAGAAGAGAAAGAGAAGAAAGGGAAGCAACCGAGCAACACAAGAAGAAAGAAGAAGAGGATAAGTCCAAGAAAGCTATGGAAACATAAGAAACACAAGATGAAGGCACAAGCCTACAAGTTATGGATACAGACCCACTAGAAGGGGCATGAGTCATGCTTACCGGGGGAAACCTCCCATTCGTAGAGCTTGGGATCACACCTTTTACCCCGTCCAAACAACACACTGTGTCCAAATTGGAAACAATAAGTTTTGATTCAAGGAGGAAAACCATCGCAAGAAGGTCAGAGAAGAGGTTGAAGATGGGTGCCCAGCTTGACATAGTCACTGTCCAAGAAAACACTGTCATGGAGGGCACTCACAAAGACCCTAAGTTCACAGCATCTGTAAGCATAGCAGCTGCACAAGCAAGTGCAGATAATGTTGATAAGCTGTTGAACGACATTGAGCGCAACAAGGAGAAAATGCTGAAGCTAAAAGATAACTTAGTAAAGGCGCGGGGAGAGGAGATAGAGTTGAAAAGGAAACACGATGCTATGGAGTCTGAAAAAGACAGAATAACGACTGACTATCAAAATCTAGACACTGAGAAGTAGGCATTGACCGTACAACTAATGATCCTGGAGGGAGAAGGAATTGATTTTGACGCCCGCATAAGCGAGTTGGAGACAAAAGAGTCAGCAACAACTCAGCAGGTGGAAGAATTGAAAATTCAGATAGAGGAGTTGGTTAAGGAAAAGGAGTCTCTGTCAGAACAGGTGGAGCTGGCAAATAATAAGAAACAAGACATGGCTCCTTTCCATGAACAAGCATGTAAAATTCAGGAGAAGATACATCGTTCGCAAGAATTGCTGACTGAAGAAATATACAAAATGAAACAATTGATAGCAAGGATGAACGTGATTGTTGCAGAATCACTGAGGTTCCGACAAAGATTGTTGAACACTGCAAATAATATTAAGAGGCAGATGACGTGGAGAGAAGGAAAAACAAAGTTCTCTGATCACTTGCCCTAGAAGACTATTGCAGACCTTAATTTAGACATGGTTCTTCTTGAGTTTTGGCAGAAAAGCTGGCAGGAGAATAAATGTTGAAGTCCCTAAATCTATTGAGAAATGTGTAGGATTATACAAGAGGATTCATCGGATTCATGAAAAATGTCAGCTCGCTATGCCCCCAAATATGGATGAGCTGCCTACCAAGGATCAACGTTTAATGGAGTTGCAAAATGTGTTGAGGGAGGACCTGGATTATATTAGAAAACTAGACATGCTGTCAGAAGAAGATCTCCATCAATATATTGGACAAGCGTCCATAAATGCTCATTTCCTGGAGGACAGCTACAAGGCAGCAACAAAAGGGGTGAAAAGTGTGGAAACAGAGCTATCATATCATGAAATATCTTTGAAAGTTTTAGAACCTGCACAATGTAATATTATTTTTGAAGAGACTGACGTGTGGGTCAATTATATCTCTAGTCTAAAGAGGCCAGCTGGAAATTAATATTTTAATTGTAATTAATTGTATTTATTTTTGTGCAAACACTATAGGATGAATTAGGGGGTAGCCCAAAGGTTGGAGGAGTTGAAACGAACAGTCATGTGATGACAAAACTTTTGTAATATAAATATAGGAGGTGTATACTCGCTAAAGAACTTTTTGTTGTTGGTGAATTAGATGCTGGAGGCATTTTGTAAAAGAACTATTTCTTTGCTAATGAAAAATGACTTGTTCGCTGGGGAAAAGCTTGCACTGGTGTTTGCCTGGAACGTGTGATTGATGGAACATAATTATTTCTTTTCTGCTTATATCATACTGTGAGATCTTTCTAATTGTATTGAACTATTTCAATGATGGTGAATGGTTTCTTTATTTCATGCAAATGTTTGTGTAACAGAGTAATAAATTGCTTTAATTAATATCAGAGCTATCATTGATTATTTCTGCTGTAAATGTGAATATTTATATTAATGGCTATCTGTTAGGTTTATCTGAACATTTCAGCTTATTACTCTTACTTCAAATTGGCTCCCTGCAGGGATAGGTTAGATTAATATAAAATAGGTTTAGCAAATTGATTATGTAGAAGTGATAAGACGGAGGGAAGATCCTTCGCATCACTTGTTGAGGCTTCTGCCTGTCAGTTCCAGGTTAAATGCATTTAGTTAGAAAGCACTTGCATCTCATATTTTAAAACTAAAATTACATAAACAGTGGACTGGGCCGCAATCGGTAAAACACAAAACAAACACACTTACGGTAGCCGGATCGTTAACTGGACGGATTCCCCACACCAAACGGTGAGTGATCTAATTGGGATTATTTACCAGGGAGAATCCCTACTGTCGATGCTGGGATTTTCTGGGCATCAACACAACATTAGAGCACAAACCATTTTACCAGAACTGGATAATGAAGGATCCATCATTTTGGAGCCGGAGGCCATCATCAATAGGCGCACTCATCAGCTTCGCTCTCGATCCATCACAGAGGTATTAATTCAGTGGCACAGAATGCAAACAGAGGATGCTACACGGGAACCACTCCTTCAGATTCAACAACAATTTCCACATCTAAAGCTTTGAGGACAAAGCTCTTTACAAGGGGGAGGGGATGTTAGGAACCCGTGTCAACCCTTCTCTTTACTTTGTTAGTATATTGTTGGTGGACGGATATGCTTTGTAAGTCGTCCCGTGAGTATATTGTATTATCCCACATTGTTAGTATATTGTTGTTGGGCGCATATTCTTTGTAAGTCGTCCTGTGAGTATATTGTATTATCCCACATTCATGGGGAGTAATAATTGTTTAGCTTAGACTTAGTATATAAGTACGTGTTGAGGCCAATGAAGGCATCCATGAGTTATTAACTTATTTGTATTGAGCTTGCTCAAAGGAGGTTGCCCCCTCGAAGTTGCCTGCGATCAATAAATCCATTTTGTGTTCTGCTATTTCTGATATATCGTGCATTTTTATCATTTAATTGCTAGAGGTTCCCCACAACTAGGTACACTTCATATGGTAAGGATGACATTGTTATGATTTTTCTGAGATATGTTCACTACTGTAATCCTATAACAATAGTAGCAAATTCGATGTTATATTTCTTGGGATCTGTGATTAATCTCTTTAACTCCTCCCTCTCTTTCAATGATTATTATGTTTCACTGTTTTGACTCCATAAGGCACTGATCTATCCTGAGTGGTTTCTTGGGAAACATGTTTGTGTATTGTATAAGGAATCACAAATATTGTTCACCAAGTTCTAAGGACTTCCCCTTGGTCTCAGTAGTTGACCTAAAGTGTTCAAGAAGCTAGGTTGAGGTGACATTGGGATTTAGCTTCTCCCGTGCTTGCCACTCATTGCATCATGATCCGTGACTTTATCGAGGGTGCTATTTTGAACGGCAACAAAGTCTAAGGTGTAGTGTATTGTCTTTGGTTCCCTTGTTTAGCACAAAAGTGTTTGAAGTTGTTGGAGTGAAATTCTCCACCATTATCAGACCTAAGAGTGGTTAGAGGACAATCGTTTTTTTTTTCTACTGGTGCTTTAAAATTTTGAAATTCATTAAAAATTTTGGCTTTTAACTTTAAAAATCCCTCACATCTTCCTACTATAGACATCAACAAATAGAAGGAAATACCTAGCTTCGATGATTGATGCTATGTTCATTGGTCCTCAAAGTCTGCATGAACCAGCTGGAGGACTTTGGTCGCTCTCCAAGCTGGTCCTTTGTTAAATGGCGTTTTGTGACGCTTGGCAAGTTTTATATATACACTTTGAATCTTCTACTAGATGTTTGGAAGTCCATCTACTAGAGTCTCTTGAGCCAACTGAGAGATGTAGGTGAGGTTGAGACTTTGAGGTGCCCATATTGCCGATGCCAGAGTGTACTGATGTGTGATGCACTCTTTGTTGCCAATACATGCTCCTTGATCCGTCCACTGTTGACTAATTAGAATAGTCCATGATCCTCCACACCATGAGCAAGGGTCTTCCGAGTCTCCTTGTCAACTACATAGCATTTGTGTTCTCTAAAGTTGACACTACACTAAGGACAATGTCTCATAATATGAATAACTAATGGTAGATTAAGTGTTGAGATATTGTAACTTCTAAGAATATTGTATTTGTACTTTATTAATCCGGAGATGTTTCATTCCTCCGTGAAGATTTTATTGTATATCCGGAGATGTTTATTCCTCCGTCGGATTGTGGTAACTTGGGTTATTAGACTTCCCTAGTGGGGGTCGGCCTTGTATGTGTTATGTGGGTTAAAGGGTTATTATACCACCCTAGAGGGGTCGGCCCAGTCAGTTGTAGTGGGGTGTTTAACCCAGTAATTAAGTTGGGGCCGACCTAGCTTGTGTAAAAGTCAGTCGGGGAACAAGTATAAGTAGAGGAGGATGTTCCTCACTTAACTCACTCATTCATTCACTTGTGAGTGGCGCACTTGTGTGAGAGAAGTCTGCTGTGGAGGATGAGGAGCTCATGTCTTTGGTTTATATCTTTGTATTTGCTGGTCATCTATATTGAGGAAGCTTTGCTGGGTTTTCTACCCCATGAGGGTTTCCCAGGATAAATTTGTGTCTCTTGTGTTTATGCTGTGCTTGTTGTTTCTTCAGTGATCCTGTATATGCTATTGTTGTGAAATGAAATGAAATGCTGATATTTTCTGTCTTAGCATATTGAATCTTAACATTAAGCTCCATACTTGGCACATAGTACACATTAAGGAAAATAAGCATGTTTCCTCGCCAACCACTGTGTACACTTCACCACCATCGAAGATCACTGAATCTTTAGAGACACTGGGAGTATACTTCGTGAACCACTCTTGTTTGTTGGTGAAATGGCGAGATGCACCTGAGTCGATGTACTAAGTAGATGGCCTATGGTTACCTACTAGTTCTTTAGCCATGAATGCATAGAGTCACATGGTTCAGGTTCGAATTCGAGTTCGGCAACCATGAGAATCGGGTTCGAATTCAACTTTTTGGATGAGGTTTGAAACGAGGTTCGGCATTACGTTCGTCCATAACATATTTTCTAAATATAAATATTTCATAATAAACATTATTAATTAATATAATACAAAAAACACTTTAAATTAATATACTATAATAAACATTGTTAATTAACTAATTAATATAAATAATAAACATTTTAAATTAATATAATATAATAAACATTATAAATTATAATATATAATTAATATAATAATATATATAAAATATATAATTGATAATCCAATATACCTTGTACCTTATAGCGAGGTATTTAAATCAATGGCTCTTGACGCCTTGCCGAATCTGAACACAAAAATTAATGAATTCGAGCCTGCAATCTTCAACGTCGTGACGCGGATTGCGTTGACGCAGTAATCGTGGACATTGGAATCAGGGTCCTTCAGGCATCAGCATCGGATAAAGTTGCCCACCATTCTTTGCAGGTGGGACAACAATGAGTCCCCGTGGGAGCCATCCATTGTTGCCAAGAGTTGCGAGTCGGTGCCATAGAGACATGACAAGAAGGGGCATATGCCCTTCGAAGACTGTAGGAAGCGAAGAGACTCAACTTGAGTGGTGACAGAGGAGTATTAACAAAGCCCTTTCACTTTAAAAAAATTGTAAATAAAAGGGATTCACCCTATAAAACCATATTGCACGTATAACCCAATGAATTTCATGGCCGAATCTGATTTTATTTTTTAGGTTTGCCAAATCTCGAACCTCAAGGTTGAAGTTTGATGAACCCTGTGACTTAGCTGTACAGTTGTATGTATCGCATTTGGTGGCTGACTGAATTTTATGCATCTGTATTTTGACGTAAATTTGTGCGACAACTGTTAAGTTTGGTACGATTCAAATTTTTGGTTGATGTAAAGTTGATCTGTACCTATAGGGCTCGATCCATACAATTAATTGTTGGATGGATAAATCTGTACAACTCTCTTGGTTGGCAGTTGTGCGATCTTTCCTATTTTTTTTCCTTTTTATTGTGGAACAATGTAGCTCATGGTTCCACTTTTTTATTTTTATTTTTTTCTTTTACATTGCTTTGAGAAAAATGAAAACAATTAATAGTTTTGACGAAACCGCTTTAGCTCTTTGATTTGCTATGCTAGCGATCCCTCGATCTGTCTTAGTCGACAGTAGTCCCTAGGTCTTCATGCTCTTGTAGTCTTCGAGGATCTAGTTGAGCTGTTATACCATATCACAGAGACATAAAGAAACCAAGAATAACTTAGAAGAGTTATCGTAATGTGTTGCATAGATGAGAAAGCGAAAGCTTTCTTATATAGGGTTACAATGAGGTCGAGTCAATCCACTTTATGAATGTGGGATAGACTGAGAAATACAATAAAGTGACATATAATATAAAAGCACAAAATAACATAAAGTCGGAAGTGACTTTATTAATGCCTAAGTTTAATATCTAATTGACCATTATAAACTAGGTTTTACCTCAACATGTGTGCCAAAGGGGGAGCACTACCCTCAAGTGTTGTCCACATAGGGCATAATTGTATTCCCCATGGAATGCAATTTTTTTCTGGGGGGTTATGGTTGCCTCAATTAGTGTGCCAAAGCTAAGTTACCGGAAATGCCCAAGCAGCCTTGGGGAAACACCGTTCCTTGTTTTGGATCCTGAAACGGAGGGGATACGGCCTTGAAACGTCACTGATACGTATCAGATTGGTATGGATGCTTTTGTAGGGTTTTGGATACGTTTCAGCCTAGAGGTGATACATTTCAGGGAAATGGTAATATTAAATTCTTAAAGTAAAAGTGACATTCTCCTTATATTTCATTTTCTATCCTTTTACTTAAATTTTTAACATTACCATTAATTGTTTTAGGATGTTCGAGAGTGGTTCCAACCTCATCGGACTTCATTTGCAACAGTAGAATTTTTAATCCCATTCAAATTCAACAGACTTAATAGTTTTCAGGGTTTCAGGATTGCAACGTTGTCGCTGGATTCTATCATATATGAGGGTATGGGATTGGCATTCAATCAAGCACATCAACCCCTCTATGTACCTTGATGTTGGTGGTGCTGATTGTTGAACTCCTCTGTCTTGGATGGACTTGGACCCACTTCCATAGCCAGAGGATGTGAACAATAGTGCTGGATAGGTGCCTTCAAGCCCAGGGGAATCAAGCCAAGCTCGGGATCCGTATTTTCGATCTACTTTTGTTGAGGACATAGATAATGATTCTAACTCTGAGCATGAGGATCCATATGATATTAGTTAAAAGTTTTCATAGTATCATGTGACATGTATAATTAATGATATTCGATAGTAATGTCAGATGATGATGATGATTTACAATGATAATATTATGATGATTATGATGACAATGATAATATTTATGATGATGACGATATATATATATGCCGTTTCCCTGCCGTATCGTATCTGGCTTTTTTGAAAATTTGCCGTATCCGTATCCCCCCCCCCGTATCCGTATCAGTATCCGCTTTAGTGCAACTTAGTGCCAAAGAGGGAGCACTACTCTAATGTGTTGTAGTACATGAGAGTCGAGACATAAAGTTGCATACCCTAGTAAAAGATTAAAACATTTTAAGATGAAACTTAGGGAATGAGGCCTCAATGAAAGTTTATAACATATGGATATTAATAGTCCAATATTGTAGTGCTCTACCTAAGGTTTGGGTTTAATTAATTAGGAATATAAATATTCGAAACGTTTATTATCCTAGGACGGGAGCCCAAGATTTTATTTTAATAAAATCATCGATTGCTGGTTTTTCCCATTGGGGTTTTTCAGGGTAAACAAGTGTGTCAAATGTGTGAATGATTTCCTGTTTTCCATTGTGTAATTATTAAAGATTCTTAGTGTATTTTTGTTTATAATTTAACCAGTAAGTTATTGAGAACAAAGATCAGGTCTGGTAATCTGAAATTAACAGAGAATGCATAATTAGAAAAGATGCATTATTTTGTTATATTTAATTGCCTTAATAAACTGTTTGAAGCATGCCATTCTCGTATCTTTAAAGTATATCCCATGAATTTCAGGCTACTGTTACTCATTTAACTACAACTTACAGTGATAAGTTTTAGGCTTCTCGTTCTAAATCTAATTGACTAATGTTAATCTGAATTTGCCATGGTTTTCTTGCTTATATGATGGAATATGAATGGCATCCATTCATATTCTATCATATCCCCATTCCTAGAGAGTGCATCAATCATTTCACCCCTATTCATATAAGTTTCCCTTCATTTCTCATATTTCATTATTTCACCTTTTCCATGTGCGAACATGCCAAAGTGCACTGAGGAATAATGCAAAGACAGAAAGATCGCCTAGCACATCTCAATATCAGTCCATTGACCTTGTTGGCTGCTAATCCCTTTGCTGCCATTAATCCCATTGAGCTTTGTGAATGTTGTTTTTCTAGGAAACTCATTAAGTTCGATATTTTTCTGTGTTCTGCTTGATATTTGCTTTGGTTAATTTTATTTCTTTATCAAAAGAAATACTTTGAAACAGTGCATTCAGCCAGTGATGCTTGTCTGCAGTTATGCTTGAAATTTGACTTGCTTAATTTGCTTTGTTATGGAAGAATATTTTTCTTGAGATGTCTAAAACTTTCCTATAGCAGGAACCTTTGTTGAAGAGTGAGTTGAGCAACTCCGCTCTCTTGGCAGGACATTGGTCTCAGCTTTGCTCAACCTGCAAGGTGCTCTATTTTATTCCTCTTAGAAAGATAGGGATTTGATTTGATTGCAAGTTGTGGATCCTCAATCTTGGAGGTGATTAGGAAATAGCAATATTTTTTGATTTCTAACCTGAGTCCTTGGATTCAGATTGTCAGACCTGACCGCTCCAAGCATTGTTCCACTTGTAACCGCTGTGTTGAGCAATTTGACCACCATTGCCCTTGGATATCCAATTGTGTTGGAAAGGTGAGAATGTGAACACCATGTCTCAGAGATTTATCTGGAGAGAAAAATGCCAAAATCTAATCTTAAGTTTCGTGGCTCTGTTTATGCTTGCAGAGGAATAAGTGGGACTTTTTTATGTTTCTTTCCCTGGAAACTTCTGCAATGCTGATTAGTGGCATTATTACGTTTCAGCGTATGTATCTACATAAATTAGAATAGTTAGTGGTAAATTGTATTTCTTGACGATCACTTTGTTTGAAGTGTGAGATATTCTCACAAGTGAAATATTTTTTTGGCAAACACAGGACTAGCAACAGATCCAAGTGCTCCTCCCACCTTTGGGGCGTGGGTGAATTATATAGCAGCTCATCATCCTGGTGCACTAGCATTTTTCATTATGGACTTTCTCCTTTTCTTTGGAGTTGCAATGCTGACGGGCATGCAGGCATCACAGGTGAGTGCTGAATAATGATAGAGAAAGGATTGAATATAATTAAACCACTGCTAAATTGGAAACCATATGTCACCTATCAAAACAGGTGATTAAGGATTTCTTGCCAATTGAAAAGTAACAGTTTCCATTGAAGTCTCTTTGAACATCACATGTTTATCATGAAGTATTCGACCTTTCAATTTTAACAACTATTTTTGTTACTTTGAATTTTGGATGAGCTAAATCAATCACCAATGTAAGAAAAGCTTTTCGTGTTTATTTTTTAAAGATTTGATTTACTATGAAAAATTACAATCATGGTACTACAAATAAAATTACTCGAATGTTGGTACACTTTGCGGATCTAAGCCATAGTGAGTCCATCATTAGGAGAACATTCTATTAATATCCTATTTTAGTTTCCCTCAGAAAACAAATTTAGGAAATAAGTAGAGGAATTGTCATTGTGCTTTCAGGTCCCTCCCCCTCTCCCTTGAATATATAAAAAAGGATCTGAGGAAGGAGCATTATCTAGTGGGGATAATCCGTGATTTTAATCTCCCAGTGGATATTAGCTTGTTGGAGAAGATGAGTTACAGAAAGGAAAACTTGTCATTCACGGGGAGGAGTATATGTTTTTATGGTGGCTTATTTCAAGTTCCGATCAAATTCTGCTATTGGTCTTGCTCTACTCTTAGATCTCTTGGAGAAACCATCATCCGGAGGCACCTTGTATAATACATGGGGCACTATCAGCCTGAATGCTTAGGCTTTTGAAATGGTGCAACTTCAGGGTCATCTTCTTAGCTTGATTCTGAAGTTCGGATAAAATAATCTGTGGCAGTGTGGTTAGCCATGAGTAAAGGTAATAGAGAGACCATCACTATTTTCTCCAAACAATACACCATTTCTCTCTTTTCTATATATGGAATATTTGTTCAACTCCTAACAGTTGCCACCATTTGGTAAAGGTTGCAGAACATGTTTTGATGTCACATAGCTTTGTAGAGGTTCATTAGATGAGTCTGTGGCAACTCCCTTTGCAGCATAGTGAGCAGTTTCCATTTGGCCTTGGCATTGGGGAATGGAGATAATATATTAATATGTGAATAACAAAATCATAGTTTATGAATTGTGTCTAGCTTGGGTGGTTGAAAGGAATAATTGTTATTCTCCTTTGCTGGTTTCATATCCTGCTTGTTACATGTTCACTCTTTGTGAGCTTATTGTTGATTGAGGCTCTTTGTGAGACATGAAAAATATTTTACCTTTTCTTTTGGGCAGGAGGGTGGTTGCTTGGTTGCACCAATTTATATTTTCTTGATTTTTTTATAGCCTTGAGGGTTTGTGCAAGCAGTCATGAGCCAGATATGAGATCTCTCCCCCAAGTTTGGGAGGTTGTAGGTTTGACTCACTTGATCGCCTTGAGGTTAGGTGCTTGGAACTTAGGCACCAATGGTTTACTCTGTTTACCATCTGTGGATCACAGGGAAGTAATTGGAGGGTTTTCTGCGAGATTTTCCTTGGAAAAAAAACAAAGCCAGGGTTAGCATAGGTGGATTATTTGGGGAAAATTGAGGCCAACGTTGACTATCATTGGACCTATGGGTAAACCGTGGTGTAGTGGAGAGTTGTAGACCAAGCAAAGCAGTTTTTTATAGGCTCTAACAATACATGTGGAGAGTAGTTACAACCTGATTTAGTACAAAAATGGTGGCTGCATATAACCATAGGATAGATGGCCCACATGATAAGAGATCATGCTGAATCAAGCAATGGATGGGATGGACCATAAATTTCTCATTGATCTCGCATGTATGACTTCGAGTGTGGGACTGTGAGTTAAAACAAGAGTTATAACTTATGACGCCCTTCCATGTATCCATGAAGAGAGGAAACAGCTCAACAGTGATGTCTCCAGGAGCCATTTGTCCAGGAGCCACGTGAGGTGTATTTTAATCAATTCAACTCTTGAAGTC
Source organism: Larix kaempferi (assembly GCA_027924585.1). Classification (NCBI taxonomy): domain Eukaryota; kingdom Viridiplantae; phylum Streptophyta; class Pinopsida; order Pinales; family Pinaceae; genus Larix; species Larix kaempferi. The sequence continues at coordinate 5,142,669 of BSBM01000143.1, forward strand.
GGCTTGCTGAAGTTCTGGGTCAATAACAAACCCACAAACCATGGAAAAAGGCTTATGTCATCACTTTAAGAGGTGACGCAACCTTCATTAAGGGTGAAAAGGGGAGCATTTCACGATAATAAAATAATGGCTCTTACAACCATATGTGCCCACTTACCCCATGCTTGATTCAACCACAAGCAAGCCCCTTCTATAGTATACTCAACGAATTTAATGTGATAGGTGGTGGACTGAAAAATAATTATTTTGCATGAACATATGTGCCATAAGAGCCCCCCTAAAGATCTCCAGCAATCACTGTCAAAACTATGATCTACTTCTAGGAGATGCTCATCAATCATATCACATCTTTGACCATCATTATCAAACAAAGAGAAAAAGAGTTCTCAAATACATGGTCATCCAAGGGTTTACCTTCATCATCATAAGATACCTCAAGCACTTAAAGATTTTGAGAAGAGAAACTCACCAAACCCTCATCTAGGTTTTCAACACAAATATCTTCATGGACTTCTTCTTGCAGATGCTCTTCTTCATGATCTTCTTTGATGCCTTCAAGAAGTTCTTCATCAAGGACGATGGAGTCACAAGGTTCTTCTTCAACATGCATGGGTTCTTCTTCATGGGCTTGAACTTCAAAGGAGTCTTCAAGGGTTTCTTCTTTTGCAAGATCTTCAATGATGTCTTCAATAGGCATACTGTTCCTCTTGATGGCAAGGTACTTAAGTGCTTTCAACATGGATCTCTTCATGTGCTTCTTCATGGGATTCTCCTATGCTAAGCTTTTGCTGGATGGATTTAGTCAAGGAAACCGATCTCTCCTCATAGCTTTTGATTTGATCCAAGAGAGCATTAGAAGGGTCTCTTTCATACTCAAGCATGAAGTACTGGATAAATTTCTTTGTGACTTGGCAAGAATCTCTTAGATCTTCAACACTTTCTTCTTCAACATAACTAGCATCCCATAAAGAGAGGTCTCCAAAGGGATCCACATAGGAATACCAAGGCAAAAGTAAAGCTAGAGTGCTCCTCCCAATACGACAATCGGAGTCATCAATTAGCCCAATGATGCTAGGAAGCTTTATATAAAAAACCATCCATGTGACCTAGATCCCATATCATACCATCAACACCAAGTGATTCTCTGATATGTTATTAGTTCCTTAAAGGGATTTCATACATGTTGGGTGCTCCTCAATTGATGGATTATACTGCTGGTATGCACCTCTGTAAACACACTCCTGGAGTTTCCAGGTTGTCAGCTGCAAGATCTGTACCTAAAACCTTCAAAACCTGGAAACGACCTCCAAAATATTGATGCTGTAGCCTCAGTTTGCATGTTATATTCAAACCTTGCAATCCACTCCAAGCATAATCTGCGCAGGAATATCTCTGATGCGAAAGACAGGCCTGAGCAATCAAAAGCAAATGTAGGAGGATAACTGCTGTCTCCTCTGCAGCTGCTTTGACTATCACTTATCAGTATTCAGCAATACGCCATTTCCTTCAATTTTCTGGGTCTATATCCTCAAGATCCTATTCACAAAATTTCTAGATGGGCATCCTACAGCACTTCTACTAGAAACCTGCTTCTAATAACAGAACAATCTTTGACCATTTATAAAGAAGCTGAGCAGACTAATTCATTACTTATTCTGTCAGCATGGGACCTGGGTGCATGCTACAGAACTTGGGCAATTATTCACTGAAATGTGCTATCAAACTGATCCAGGAGGATCCAAGAAGGCAAAATTTTGAAGTCCTCCAATCTCAGCAAAACCAGCACCAGATCGAAGGGCTCGTCGAGACGATTCCAACGGCATTCGTTTCACCTCAAACGGACTCCGTATGAGAAAGTTATAACGTTCTGTTCTATAAGGTCAACAGGCAAAATTGGCAAAAAGAGGTGCACTGACAGGGTGACACGTGGCATCCGTATGGTACGGGCAAGATGACATGGCAGGTGTACGGACCAACCAAAAGACGACACGTGGCACCACTCAGAGGATGACATGTGGCATCCGTACAGTACGGACGAGGTGACATGGCATGTACATACAGACCAATGGAGATTGAACACGTGGCAGTACAGGCAATGACTTGGCGGTTGATTGGACGTCGATTGGGCATGAGGTTGACCAATCCCAGGCCGCCACGTGGCAGCACAGGATTGGCCAATAAAGCTAATACAAAATCCTGGCCTCCGCGGGGTTCGACCCCATGACCTCTGCAAAGAAGGCCGAGCGCCTTCACCACTCGGGCTACGTGTGGTTCTTGGTATGAGTGGTAAGGTTCTTTATTTAAACTTGAGGAAGTTTAATGGCGCAAAAAAAGGGGCCGGGGCAAGCCCCGACCCATGGTTTTCAATGCGACAAGGTACATGGGGAGTTTGTTACAACTCCAACCCACAAATCACGTGGAGCTCGTGGCCTAGCCAATGGGGGACCGACCATCCCATTCATTGCGCCTTAACACATGTATTTCACATGTATCGAATGGAGGAGCCACCATGTGGGACGCGCCCACTCCTTACCACGTGTTTTTTTTTTTTAAAACTTTGGTTATGGCTTTTAGAATGGGTTTGTTATTATTATAATATGGTTTTAACCATATTAAAAGCCAACAAAAGGGTATGCCATTTTAAGGGCATTTTTAAATAATGTTTGTTTATTATTTAATACAAAGCCCAACCACATGAAAACCAACTTGGAGAAGTTGTAACCAAGGCCAAGATAGGCAAATTAGTTGCAACCAAAGGAATCCATGAGAGTCATGTGAAGAAGGGCAAGCCAACCTATATAAACCAATTCATTTGCCATTTCCCTCTCATGCTTTGGAGTAGAGACTTTGTAGCTAAAGGAGAGAAGGGAGATTGCGTAGCCCTGCAGGAGGAAGGTACGAGTGTTTATACTCGTTTTACACCGTCTTCAGGCTTCGGAGTTGCTGGAAGCAGTCTTTTTGTGTTTTGGGCAGCGGTTTTCTTCTTGGCCATTGTCGCCAAGGTATCATTGTATCATTATTATGTATTTTGCCTTTATGCTGAGATTATAGATTGGCCCTCCTATTGAGAAGCAGGCCCGGAGACGTAGTCCATCCTGGATGAACTCCGTTATCAACTTGTTGTCTTTATGTGCGTATTGTCTATGCTGTTTGGTTCTCTTCTTATGGATTTGTGAGCTTCATTGATGCTCTTTATGCAATTCATGTTAACGTCATAGAGTAGCAAAGATCTTGTTTTCGGATCACAAACCCTCATGATAATACATCGATGAACCAACATCATGGAGGAGCCATAATTTCATGCTCGGGTAACATCATCATAACATGAAAGATGATCTATCATTAAAGGACCTAGGCTATTAGTAGCCCCATCAAGCCTACAAACTTGGCCATTGTGATAAAAATCACAAGTGAATTATCTTCCATTCAGCCCTGCAAGATATGGGCTAACACTATGAAGAGTGAAATTTTAGGTTGCTTTTTAGTAAACTTCAAGCAGCGGCTACTGAGCCCATGCTGGATGTGTAAATTGATGTGGACTAATTGATGATATAAAGTACTATCAACGGGATTGGAATCATCATTTCTTTATACTTATAACATGATTCCTAGTGGAGTTGTGGCTGGCTTGCAACTCATCATGTTGAACTTCATTAGTTATCCCAAGTGTACTTGGCTTGCAACATGAAGATGCCATCACCTTTGTTCCATACGATTGATTCACCAAGATATTAGAATTTCTTGTACCGACTGGAGAATGTTTAAATTAGGTTTGGAAGAATTTTTAATTAGTCCATGATCCCGAAAATACTTATCAATCCTGGAATAACATACTCTCGGAGCTTGCTTAAGTCTGTACAAGGCCATTTTCAACCTGTAAAAACAATCTATTTTCCTTTTAATTTAAAATTCTTCAGGTTGCTCCACATAATTGTTTTCATCAACAGAACCATTCAAGAAAACTGATTTAAAATCCACCTGATAAATTGTTTGCTTATGTTGTGCAGTCAATGCAAGTGCTATCCTGTTGTGTCCATTGTTATCACACAAACTCTAGCTGTTTGGTAGTAGGTGTCCCAACAGGGATGGTAGAGGCGAACAACTAGGAAGGTGTAACCAGCAATAGCTAGGTCCTCCGTTCAAGGAACGGAAGTCACATCGGACAAGGCTACTGTCGCTTTAGACGAGGCACGTAGCCAAGTCAGAGGGGAGACCCCGCTCAACCAGGTAATGGTTGAGAGACAAAACACACCCAAATCCAACAGATAGAAAGAAATAAAGACAGGAAATGAGCGTAAATAGGTCCTAAGCTTAATCTCAGCCACGGGGTAGACATAGGTATGAAATAAGCGTAATAATTGAGATGTGACCAATAATCAAATAAGATGAGTAAAGAAGGATCAGATTCGCAATTGTGTGGCTGGAAATAAGCAAAGAACAATCAATAAGCTAGAAGTGGAGAAGGGAAGTGTAATTACCCAAGGAAAATAGTTAAGTAGTGAAGTAAATGGGCCCAGGGCATCAACAAATACTCGTTCTAAAGTGCTTCTAGTGATGAATAGCTTGATATCTATTGATAAAAAGATGATTAGGACCCAAATCAAGACTACCCAGAACCCCTAACTGACCCAAGCAAGCAGAAGAGAAAAACGCCCCAGGTGGGCGTTTTTGCTAAGTAGACCAGTGTCTAAACTATGGGTAGATGGAGTCGGAAAAGGATGAAACTTGAGGTTTATACGTTTAAGCACAAATAATAAGCGGGTTTGCAATAAAAAAAGGGTTTTGACGGTTGGAAATTTAGATACCAATTTTTAGGGTTTTCTTTAATGTTTTGCAGCCTAGCATTCACAATGGAAATGGAAACTAGAGAAACAAGCAGAGATTGCCTACCTGAAACAATGGAGAAGAAGAGCTTGATGATGAACACAAATTTTGAAGTCCAAGTATTGAGCAGCTGAGTGTTTTCCTTCAACGTTTGGAGCAACCAATTGACCAAGTGTGCCCCTGTACCTGCTAGAGAGAGAGCTGAGTCAGAAACTATGGCAAATAACAAGGAGAAATCAGCAAATAAACAACAAATGATGAAAGGAAATAAGATAACAAAGTAAGTTTTACTCCCTTTTGTTGAAATCCCGAAGAGAAAGAGCAATGTGGAGCTGCCAGGCTCAATGGCTGCGTCCCCCTTCAAGTGATCAGTTCACCTGCAGTTCGTTTGGCCAAGGAAATGGATGGAAATAGCGCACAAATACTCAACAATGCATCAACAACAAGCTAAGAGTCATCATCTAAACACTTAATCATCATGTACACAAGAAGATCGAAAGAAATGCTCCTCTATTCACAAGTCACAAGTTTACAAAAATGCCAAGAGAGGCAACAATGGAGTGAGTACCTTCTCTTATAGAGAAAGGCCACTCTCAAAACCTATTCCCGCCAAAATGGAGGGCTGAGATCAACTCCCCAACCAGCCAAAACGAATGGTGGAGATCTCTCCTCATGGGGCTGCGAATTGCCCAAGTGAAGCACACTAGTGGAGGGGGATCCCTTGTAGGGCCCATACAAACATCAAATACAAGTGTTAGGGGGTGCCTATAGGGTGTTTAATCCCCCTAACATCAACAACCAAGGTCCCACAACAATGCAACATGAAAATCGAATTTCCCCAAGTGGAGAAAAACGCCCCCCATCGGCAATTCGTCCCACCTGGAGAGATGGTCCAATGGAGGGACCCACAACCACAAATATGAAGTCCAAACATACCAACATTACCTTAGAAATCACCCTTGAATTAGCCAGCCATTAATTTTTGCCCTTTGCTATAGTTGCCTTTGTCAATTTTTGATTTTCCATGTATTTTATGCTGGTTTTTATTGCTGAAGATGTAATTTGGGCTTTTGACCCACCTAGAGTGCCCGGATTGCTGAACCGTCTGCTGCAATGTGATTGTGGACCCCAAAAATAGTAGGAATGACCACTCGAACGACCCTGATCCATCACTTAGGCATAATTTGCCCAAAATCCATGATTTTTAATTAAAAGAGGTCATTAATGACCAATGATAATTAAAAATCTCACAAACGCCTCGATCTTTTTGCATTCTTTCACTTGGAAGCTCATATGGGTCCCCTGTAGATAATAATTGACCAAAATCGAAATTCCTTTCACAACATTTTTTCGGGCCCATTTTTGGCCTGGTCAACCTAGTTTGACCAAGTCAAATCTGGTCAACAATGGTGCTAGCTGAATACCTATTATGCTTTTATGAAGTGAAAGGCTTCCTTATACAAGTTAGTACATTACTAAACAATATGACAATAATATGATGATAAAAAATTGCATTAAATCTCGGGAAAATACAAGGCCCCAGGTGAGGTGGGCCCACCACATCCAAAAGACTCAATTGCTATGCACAACCTATAGACTTGACCACCTAGCTGACTTTGGGTGATGTGGAATACACGGTGAAGGATGAGGGATGACAAGGATAAAGATCATGTGACCTTTCGGATAACTAAGGAAAGCGGGGTCCACTGAGATAAGCATACCATGACAAAAACATGGGGAAGGGTGGTGCCTCACAAATGGGTATAGTGAAGGGAAACCGCCACTGGTCATCTAACAAGTATCTCACAACTCACATCCGTGTCCGAAGACTCCGTGAGGTTCTTTTCTAGAGCTGCCAAACTGGGTGTCTGGCAAACCGTAACTTGAGACTCTAGGGGACAATCTTGAGCTTGTCCCTTGCTCCCTCTCACCTCCTTGCCCCGCAGGACTAGGTGAGGAAATAACCACTACAAATGTTGATATGTACGGCTGACCTGTGTCCATGTGTGTTTACAAACACATTGCATGGATTTTACAATGAATTTCATACTTAGCCTTTTTGGCTAGATTTTACATTTACAAAAAGCCTTTTTGGCTTGCTTTACATTTTTTTATTTCTTCATTTCTTCATCAAGGCCCTTTTTGGGCTTTATACATATCTCAATAGATATAATCATGGTGCTCATACTGCAAAGTAATGGGGGGTGAGCAATACATGCTTCGATGACCAATGGGGAACACTCGGTGAGGCTACACAATCCTAACTGCATTGCAACATTGGGGGCAACCGACAGGAGCAAATCCCAGGTTTGAGAGTGCATCTCACACACTAAAGAGCCGAGGCACAATAGACAGGGAATCATGGCATACTTAGAGATTAGTGGGGAAAGGGATCCTCGAGGTCACAAATCGGAATCCAAGTCGGGAAAGACTATCACAGATGAGTCAGATGGATGGAGAAGGTGAAGGTTGATCCAAAGTCAGCTGCCAAGGGGGACTAGGTGACCAAGTCTATACCAAGAGTAGGGGTGTGACCTGGTGTCCATATACAGGGGTCTACTAGGAAGGGGTGGACTGACATCACCAAGGGCCCAATCATATATCATAACAATAGCTAGATCACCAAATCAATCGTCATATGCAAAGTTAGTGTACTATCATGTATAACAAGTCTAAGCAACAATCATGAGCAATAAACATCAAATGCAATACCTACCGCACCATATACCTGCTGCTGAGGTTGTCTCTGAACTAGATCTCTGTTGAATCCGGGCACAAGTAGCAAACCAACAATACTCTGTGATAGTCTCAATCAAAGCAAGACTAGGCAATTGTCTCAATGGGCTCATATCAAACCCTGGCAAGGAAGGGTGATCCTGCGGAAAATGCTAAGTAACATGTCTGGACCACTGTACAACCATCTGTCCCCTCTGATACATCTGGTCGGGGCAATCTGAACAAAACTGTGTGCCTCCTCTGAAGGCATCAGATCTCTGATCTGGAAAAAAGGTACTGTGTGGTCCTCGGCCACACAGTCTGCAGTATGGTAGCTCCAGCTAACATAAATGTGATAACATCCATCTTTGCACTGGAGCAAAGGTTTGTGTGTAATCAGTTCCTTGTTGTGCCTATAATTTTGCGTCTAAACAGGCTTTGTGCTAACTAACTGTACCACTTGGTTTACACTTAGTTTTATATACCTATTTAGTACCTACTACATCTTTTCTTTTAGGTAATTTGACCAAATCTAATGTATCATTTCCTACAAAGGCATTAAATTCTGCTTCCATTGGTTCATTACACGTTCTTTCAGACCTTCTTCATATCTCTGTGGTTCATTAAAATGTACACTGCGCATGAATTGCCTCATCCCAAAACACATTACCAATCTGCTTCGTTTTCAACATACTCATGGCCATTTCAGCGATTGCTGTGCTCTTCCATTCTATGAAACCGTTCAGCTGGGGAGTATATGAGTTTATAAGTTATCTTCTTATACCATTCATCTTGCAAATGTTTATGAATTCAGTGGACTTATATCTTCCCCCATTATCTGATCTGAGGGTGAGAATCTTTAGACCACTATGTTTTTCAATCATTTCCTTAAACTAAACAAATGTGTGAATACGTCAGAGTTTTCTCACAGAATGTATACCCATGTTTGGAATAATCATCAATGAAAGTTATGAAGTATCTTGTCTTTCCAAAAGACAAAGTTTCCACGGGGCCACATAAATAAGAATGTATCAATGCAAGGTTATCCATAGCCTTCCAAGCTCTATTCAAGAAGCTCTCCTTGTGTTGCTTTCCAGGTATGCATCCTTCACAACGACGGTCATCAACTTCAAGATAGGGAAGACCATTGACCATGTTAGTCCTTTCTCATTGATATTGTATTATTGAAATTCAAATATCCCATTCTCAAATGCAAAGATTGCTGTGTACTTCCTATGTAGCCTTTAAATTGTCTGACTCACTTGAGGCAAAGTGAGTTCGAAATTTCTATTTGCAGAAACAGATTGCTATGATTCATTTTTAGCTCTGGAGAAAAATCTGCCTTCCCTCTTCGTGCTTCATGGGCTTCAGTTCTGCTTTAAATCATTTGTCATTCTTTATTTTTCTGCAATAATGTTGACCTTCAATTCCAGTCTGGACTCTGCATACATTCTGGGGTTGGTTGTGTAGGGTTCTTAACTCCCACAAGATGACTTTCAGCACATCTCACAAAATGTTATGAATACATTCTTCAACACTTCTTTTTCTGTTTTACTTGATCCACCACCCTTGTGTGTAGGATCTGTGGATCCAATCCAGATCCAGATCTGCCAGGATCTGTGATGGAAGCAAATCCCCTGGAGAAGGAAACAGATCCCTAGCCTTTGAAACAGATCCTGAAATTTTGAAATGCATCGTGAAACTTCCAATACTTTTTTGACCCACTGATCTCCCATTTATTTTATTTTTTATTTCAATGAAAAACTTCCAAAATCCTAAACTTCTAAAGGATAAAACCCTAAACCCCATTCCTTGTCAAGGTCTGATCTATCCTTAAGATCTACTCTTGAGGTTTGATCTATCAAGGTGTGCTCGAGGTCTGATCTATCAAGGTCTGCTCTCAAGGCTTGATCTATTATTATGGACAAGGTATGCTGTCAAGATCTGATCTATCCTTATGTGCTATGTTGTTGCTCACTTCACTCACATTATTATTCATAGCATAGCCTTCAAGAAAACCACTCTATTCACTGCTGATATTGACATGTGGATGTGGCTTACAAAAATGCTGTTATGAACTACTTCATGCTCATGCCGAAATGGTCTTTAAATAATAAAATTATCAGTTATCAGTGATGGTTATAGTAATGTTACATGGATGACTAATAGTAATGTGCTCTTTTTTTGTTTATAACTTATAGTTCTACTGTTGTGCTTCCTGAATGGTTTTGACTCTTAACTCAACTTTTATTTATTTATTATAAAGATATTTTTATACTTTTTTGTACTTGCTGTTTCCCCACCATATCTGGATCCTGGCTTTTCAAAAGTCTGGCTGATCCATATCTGCATCCAGATCCTCATCTGGATCCCCATAACTTGGTCATTTTTCTGAAGTGACTTAAAAAGCAAATTTCAATTCAAAAAACTAAAACCTCTACCTTCTTTTTCCTTGTTTCTGATTTTAGTCTCACCTGAACTTTGACTTCAGGATCAGGCTTAGATCGACAATTGCTCTGATGTGACATCATGTTGGATTTGTGACAATATACAGAAGAGATGAAAGATAGGAATAATTATTTGATTAACAAATAAGTCATCGTATACAATGAGGGGGATCACCTCACGTTTAATTATGATGTGGTTTATAATACTTACCTCACGTGACAATTCTTAACTAATGGCACTATATTAAAGTGACTTTACCATATTATGACTCTATTACATTAAACTATAGTATTGGAGTGTTAATACTCCAACAGTCATTGCTTGCTTACTAGAACAGGTTACCGGTCAGCTGATAGAATTATCATCCATTAAAGCATTTAATTATATGAATTTATGCATGTTTCAAGGTGAAACTTTTGGGAATATCGATGTTTTCTTCAATGGCAATTAGAAACCAAAAAATGTGCAGCAAAATGCAGCTTCACTTAAGGCATTCATGACATAATTGCCTTCACTTTTTCTCAGAGCATAGTGGGACACTATCAGATATAGTGCATAAGGAGGTGCTTGGCATTGAGTTAATAGTTCATATATTGTACCCTAGAACCTAAACGTGAATGCATTGCGTCATTAAAACTTCATATTGATATTTTTAATCTATATAGGGCTACTTGCTAAATATCTAATGGTGGATTTAATCCATTCAACATTGTACTCTATGAATGGCCACATTTTATATAATAAAAACTCGCATCCATGTACAGGGATCTGATGGGCATCAAAGAACTTGAGTTCTCTGTTCTTGAAGATATTTGTCACATTTTCTTAATGAATGCTTTAAGGTTATAGTTGCATTTTATGAACATTATTTCCTTTGTTTGATGAAAAATAACAGCACTGCTTAGTTTTAAACTTGCTTATGTAATCTGACAGTTCTAGGGGTGGTTAGTGTTTCAACTCAATTTCATGTAGATATACAGCTAGTTGTCTGATTTTTAGTAGAAAAGTATGTATTAGTTGCCACCCGTTAAACTATAGGTAATTTTTGTGTGAGGAACATAATTCGATTTGACATGAACGAGTTCTAGTATAATCCATTAGTCATTGTTTTAATGCTTGTCCTCTGTTTCCTCCATCCCTTTTTGCCTCCTAATGTAAGTTGTTTGTTTGTCCCAGTTTAATCACTTGGTCTTTTCCATTATTTGCTAGTAATAAAATAGAGATACTATTTCAAAGCTTTTTGCCTATTTGAGATGAGATTTTGTGTTACTAGTAGTCTGAAATTTTCTCTACCATTACTGTAGATTGCACGGAATATCACAACCAATGAAATAGCAAATGCAACCCGGTACAGTTATCTCAAAGGACCTGGTGGTCACTTTCGGAACCCTTATAATCATGGTTGTCGAAAGAATTGCACAGATTTCCTCATCCAAGGATATAATGATGATGTGGAGATTACTTGGCAGCCTTTGCAACCAGATGGAGTTGGAATGGTTCAAATGAACAGGCATGGAGCATCTTCAAATGCAGCTAGTTCTGGAAAGATTGTAAATGTGCAGGATCAGATTTCTGGTGAAGTAAACTCTGGAGACTCTAGAATCAATATTCACTCCTCGCATTGTAATCACAACCATGGACAGACTGAGGGAGTTCCTTTAGGTCTTGGGCTTGGATTGGGACGGAGTAATTTGGGGCATGCACATCATAGTCTTCATGCTATATAAATCCATAATTACTCAATTGGTAGTCATTGTATTTCAGTTTGTGATCGATTGATTTCACAATCAAAATTCCAGCTTCTTTAGAAAGAACATTATTCTTACCCGTCACCTAAACAGACAAAGTTTCGGTGTTAGTAAAGGTGCAGGGGCCATTTTCTGAAGGGTCAAAGCTGTTCAGTTTCGAGGTGTACAATGATATATAGATTTTTTCCTTGATACAATTTGACTTGTTCCAACTTTGTTGTTCTTGTGGTTACCCCCGTCATACTTATGTAAGACTTCTGCAGGATGAAGGAACTGTTCATTTTTATGGAGGAATCTTAATTGTTACGGCAGCATGATGGGAGTTTAAAAGCTTCTTAAATAATATCAAGTTCCTAAATTTGGATACAGCTGCAATGCTGTTATATTGATATTGACATATTCTGAAAGTTGTACTGCATGACTTTTTGCAGTGCTGTTTCAATCATAGGTCATTCCTTTGGTCAGGAGCATAAATTAACTAAAACGAATTTTCTCTTCTGCAAAGCATTTTCTGGCCCTATTTTTCCATGGCAACAATAAGTTTTCAGTTGATTGTATTGCTGATGTAAATGCGATACATATTTAAGTCTTGGAGAGGGTTCCTGCATTGTGTGAGCACATTTGCAAGCTGGAAAACAGAACAAGGCGAAAAATTGTCTTTGCCATGCTGATGTTTGGGCCCTCTTTTCTATGGACATTGCCATTATAAGAATAAGAGCTAGAGTTATGTATAGCCACTTCAAAATTTTTGTCCATGTAAAATTTCATTATTTGTATTTTAGGGATGATTCAAGTTCCTAGATATGGATAGAGCTGCAATGCTGCTATATTGATATTTATATATTCAGAATATTATACTGCATGACTGTTTGCAGTGCTCTTTCAATCATTGTTCATTTGTTTAGTAAGGAGCATAAATTAACTAAAACACATTTGTTCTTCTGCAAATTATTTTTTGGTCATCTTTCCATGGAAGCAATGGGTTTTCAGTTGATTTTATCGCCAACGTAAATGCCATACAGCTTCAGGCCTTCAAAAGGGTTCCTGCTTTGTATGAGCACAGTTTCAAGCCGGAAAACTGAATAAGTCTCAAAGCTGTCTGGCCTCACCATTCTGATCTTTGGCCCTATTTGAAGTGGTCATTGCCATAACAAAAACTAGATTTATGTATAACCATTTAATATTTTCCTATATGTATTTGCATTTATCTGTATCTAGATTTATCCTTAAAAGGATCCTATAGATTCAGATACTTAAGAGCTTGCTAGATTTTTACATTATACATAAAATTTATTAAATTTCCATTATTCATAGAATCCTTCTATCAAGGATTCCAAAATGTTTGAAGCAAACTTGGTTGTTTGTTAGTCTGATTTCAAATACTAACAAGTAATTTTATGCTGTGTATCGGTTTCCTTCTGCTGGACGAGATTACAGTATAATTTACAGGTATGTTTTAGTAAGACTTTGTATTGGTTTCCTCATGCTTGCGGAGATTGCAATATAAAATACAGCTAAGTTCTGGATTACTTTCTCTTTAGTTGTGCATGCAAAAAAACAGTGCTAAATGTAACTAATAAAGCTGTTAGAAAAAGTTTGATATCGAAAAACAATTCCTTGATTATCATTTCTTTTTGCTTGGTACATATTGTTAATTGTCTTAGAAATCACAACAGTTTGCATCTGAGGCCCACTTTTTTTTTTCATTTATTCAAACATATCTTCTATGTCTTTTGCAAGTTCTCACAAACACGAATGATATAGATGCCTCTTCAAAAGTAGCGAGGATAATTTTAAAATGAGTGAAATCTAAAGTGTCTACTTTGCTTTGTAAAATATATGTGTTTAATGTGAGGGGCAGTAAACTAACATGGGGAATATCTCAGATAATATCAACTAGCAGTTACAATTCCCAGTAACTATCTGCTTGTCATGACAGTTTCCAGAAACAAAACTTGATTGTATCTGTATATAATTTATTAAAGGGTATACAATTGTCTGCAATGGAGAGTTCACTCTCACACCCACATCCACACCTGCATGCACATACAGTTAGTTTGTTAGTTAGGACGAGATTCTGTGCATATTGTGTGCATCTTCTTATGGACCATTTGCTAAGGATTGACAATTCTTTTTGCTGTAACAAGGGCAGGGATAGGTTCTTGGCATGCACCTCCATCTGCTTTGCATTAAAATTGATGTTGGACAAGTAAGATTACACAAACCTGCACACAGATACCTGCATGCACACAGTTTATTTGTTAGCCAGGACAATATTCTGTGCATATTGTGCATCTTGTTATCAACCATTCGCTAAGGTTTGGAAATTTATTTTGGCTGTAACAAGGACAGATAGGTTCTTGACATGCATCTCTGTTTGCTTTCCATTGAAATTTATGGTGTTGGACAGGTAGGATTACACGAAAAATAACTTAACACAAAACTTCACTTTCTTATTGATTTCAGGGTGAATATTAGGGATGTGCTTGAAATAGCACAACTGTTAAGAGGCATTTCCTCCAACCATTCAGCATTCATTCCTTTAATATTAAGCTAACATTGTAGAGTGCGAGAGTATCCGAGGTTAGGAATGTGACACGATGCTGAGAAGGAAGAGGTGGGATGAGCACTTTCGAACCAAGAGGTGGAGAATCCTAGGCAAATGGAAAGGGGACTAAACCTAGAGGGGAAGGCCTACATTCTATCAAACTAGGGATTATCAAGCTAGTAAGAATATACTTGGTGGATTGGTGTTGCCACATGATTTTCGAGGAAATCAGGGAAATGAGGTACGGGAAGAGGTAGGGAAACTAAGTTGGTCACGAGTGTTAATCTAGTTTGATGACTGGTGGGGCTGTAAGGCACATCTCTGTACTTGATTAGGCTAATGACAACAGAAAATAAATGAAGTAAAGAAGAACTAGGGTTATTAACCTTGTTTCCTTTGGTGATCTATTTAATTTACTTGAAAGAAATGAGTGAAACTGTAATTTAAATGAAAGAACAATGAGATTGCAACCTAAGTAACTCCTTATAAATCCAATGAAAGCAATAAACAAGCAACACTAGATTTATTGCCCAATTTCCTTTGTTGAAGAGCAAATTGGGAAGGGGACTTGAGGTTTATTTACCTCCTAGGGGGTGGAAACATTTAATGAGATTTGATCTAATCTAATATACTCCATCTAAATTATACTAATGCTAAAGACTTGGGCTTGGAGAAGAGACAAAGCGACAAAAGTCATGGAAGGTAAGAAATGACGCAATCTAAACATGTTGCAAATCGCACTCCATCCAATCAATTTTGACAATGGACACCCTCCATGACCATTTGGACACCTCAATACTACTATTTCAATAATTTAAATTTTCAATTCCAAAACTCCGGGGAATTCCTATTGGATTTATGAAAAAAATTGACTAGAAAAGTGGTTCTATTTGCTACATGATTACAAGAGACCCTTTAACGCTCTTGAAGATGTCAATCTAATCTTCCCCTGTGAAACGAAGATAATCTATCCATGATATCAATGGAAGGAAACAAGAAGTGCATCACACAAAGATCTATTTATTATGCACAAAATGTACTCTACTTGATGTGCTCTAAATAAAGATCTTGATCATGAATTTGTGTCGAAGCTTCCTTTGAGGTGGGTTGAAAAGTGTGCAAGGATGAAGCCAAGGCACAAGGTACAATGAGCTAATCCAACAAAGGGACAATAAAAATAAGGAAAAACCATTTGGAGCAGCCTTCAATGGGGAAGAGTTGACAAAGATAGATGACCTTGGCAAGCCCAACAGCATTGAAGGTGGAAGGAGATCAAAATTTTGTAAGCTTAGCTTTCCATGTAGCAGAGTTTGAATATGAAAAAAAAGACTAACACTATAGGAGTGTGGCATAACTAGATTTGGGAATGCTTGGATGATGTAGCTAGTTGTTGCACACGCCATGGAGGCGACACTCTCTCTAAATAATACAAAATCATCTTCTCTTGGGAGAACAAGCAAGGATAATCTAGTGTTATAAGAGTTGCTAGATCAAACATGCTTTCCAAAAGGCTATTGTCCTCCCTATTATTCATGAATACAATAGTGATGAAGTTCAACGTGAAGTCAAACATAAAGTGATCCTTCCAACACTATTAGCAGTGTCCTCAAGTTGTTGAAGGATCCAATGGACCCTAGTAGCAAAAGGTATTTATCTAACAAATTCTTTGTTCTTGTGATCAATCTCACAAATGTGATTGGTAGATCAATCAAGGTTAAAGTTAAACAACATGGTCTTGATATTGTCCACAACCAAGTGAGGAAGTCCATGGTAGCAAAACAATCAAGTAAAATTAGGCATCACATTATCATTTAGGACCTTCCATTCTAGCAAAACATTGAAGTAAAATTAGGCATCACATTATCGTTTAGGACACAAAGGTCCTTGCTGAGATGGATATTATTCAAACTATGCATTCACAAAGCCATTGAAATTGAAAAGGAAAACAATTCCTTATCTTTAGTGGCACGTGGCTCTGTTATTTGCAGCATAGAAGTACCTCCAGGTATTTTTTCTTTATAAATACTTCTTTTGTTTTGTTTTTGTGTCTTGTTTTCTCGGCATGGTTTGTTACACCGACTTTCATTTTTGGTCTCTTTATTTTTCTTGAGTTTGGTCCCTTTTGTCTTTTATGTTATGTTTAGAATAACCTTGTTTTATTTTATTATTTTATTAGTTTGCTTTTTTAAGTTGATTTTTTCCTTCTCCTTGTTTTCCCTTTTTTTTGTCTATCTTTATTTGTTTATTAATTTTAATTTCATTTATTTGTTACCTCGTGTTATTTTATTATGTTATTCATTAATCATTAGTATAACATATTGATTATAACTAGTACTTTTAGTTTTTCATTTTACTTTGCTATTCCTTTTATCTTTTATTTCCATCATAGTGTTTTATGATTCTTTTTGGCCTTTTATTATTATTTTCCTTTTTAAATTGTTGGTGCTTTGAGCTAGCTCATTGTGTGTTTGTTTTTTATTAATTTATTTTTATTTATAAGTAATTGAGGTTAGCTTGCAACAACATCGAGTTGCTAAGTTTTTTTTTTCCTCTCTTTTTCATGATGGGTCACAACTAGTTGAGTTGAAATGTTGGCTTAAATCACTCACACAATGAATCCATCAAACTTTTCTAAAATGATAGTCTATTAATGATATCAAAGAAAAAAACAAGAAGCAAGTCACACACAAGATCTATCTATTATACACAAAAAAATATTACTCAATGTGCTCTTAATAGAGGAAGGCTACCTCCTCTATGCAAATATGTGTGGAAGCTTCCTTTGAGGTGGCTTGAAGGTTCATTAAAGTGCAAAGTGATTGAGCAAAGACAACACAAGCTACAATCCACTAAAACAACGAAGGGAGAGCTCGACCAATGCGAAGAAACCAATTGATGCATCCTTTAGTTGAGTGTGGAAGGTGGAAGGAAATTGTAAGTTCACAAGTTAGATTTGAATCTAGTAGAGTTTTAATATGCACAAGAAAGACTTCTAACATTATATGGGCAAGACACAGATTTGGGAATGCTTGTATGACTTGGCTAGATGTTGCACACACCATAGCAATCACACTCTTTGTATTGTTTACACTACAAGTGTTGATTTTTCAAACTCTAAGAGTTTGGCCAAATTGTGTGTAAGTGAAACTATGAAAAAAGATCATATGTTTCATAGATATGCACAAGCCATGAACCACAAGCACAATGTAGACACATAAAAACATAGTTAAAGGTGCCTTCAAACTGTTCAAGAAAAAATAAAATTTGACCATGTAACTCCTAAATAACAATACCCTCATGGAGTGGGAATGTATGTGAAACTAGAGTGAGGCTCTCTAAAGCATTAAAGAACTATTTGATCGATCTAATCTATAATTAGTTCAACGTGAAGTCAAACATAAAGTGATCCTTCCAACACTATTAGCAGTGTCCTCAAGTCGGTGAAGGATCCAATGGATCCTAGTAGCAAAAGGTATTTATCTAACAAATTCTTTGTTCTTGTGATCAATCTCACAAACGGGATTGGTAGATCAATCAAGGTTAAAGTTAAACAACATGGTCTTGATATTGTCCACAACCAAGTGAGGAAGTCCATGGTAGCAAAACAGTCAAGTAAAATTAGGCATCACATTATCATTTAGGACCTTCCATTCTAGCAAAACATTGAAGTAAAATTAGGCATCACATTATCATTTAGGACACAAAGATCCTTGCTGAGATGGATATTATTCAAAACTATGCATTCACAAAGCCATTGAAATTGAAAAGGCAAACAATTCCTCATCATTAGTGGCACGTGGCTCCATTATTTGCAGCATAGAAGTACCTCCAGGTATTTTTTCTTTATAAATACTTCTTTTGTTTTGTTTTTGTGTCTTGTTTTCTCGGCATGGTTTGTTACACCGACTTTCATTTTTGGTTTCTTTATTTTTCTTGAGTTTGGTCCCTTCTGTCTTTTATGTTATGTTTAGAATAACCTTGTTTTATTTTATTATTTTATTAGTTTGCTTTTTAGGTTGATTTTTTCCTTCTCCTTGTTTTCCCTTTTTTTTTCTATCTTTATTTGTTTATTAATTTTAATTTCATTTATTTATTACCTTGTGTTATTTTATTATATTATTCATTAATCATTAGTATAACATATTGATTATAACTAGTATTTTTAGTTTTTCATTTTACTTTGCTATTCCTTTTATCTTTTATTTCCATCATAGTGTTTTATGATTCTTTTTGGCCTTTTATTATTATTTTCTTTTAGAGCGAGCTCATCGTGTGTTTGTTTTTTATTAATTTATTTTTATTTATAAGTAATCGAGGTTAGCTTGCAAAAACATCGAGTTGCTAAGTTCTTTTTTTCCTCTCTTTTTCATGATGGGTCACAACTAGTTGAGTTGAAATGTTGGCTTAAATCACTCACACAATGAATCCATAAAACTTTTCTAAAATGATAGTCTATTAATGATATCAAGGAAACAAAGAAGAAGCAAGTCACACACAAGATCTATCTATTATACACAAAAAAATATTACTCAATGTGCTCTTAATAGAGAAAGGCTACCTCCTCTATGCAAATATGTGTGGAAGCTTCCTTTGAGGTGGCTTGAAGGTTCATTAAAGTGCAAAGTAATTGAGCAAAGACAACACGAGCTACAATCCACTAAAACAACGAAGGGAGAGCTCGACCAATGCAAAGAAACCAATTGATGCATCCTTTAGTTGAGCATGGAAGGTGGAAGGAAATTGTAAGTTCACAAGTTAGATTTGAATCTAGTAGAGTTTTAATATGCAAAAGAAATACTTCTAACATTATATGGGCAAGACACAGATTTGGGAATGCTT
Organism: Larix kaempferi; assembly: GCA_027924585.1. Classification (NCBI taxonomy): domain Eukaryota; kingdom Viridiplantae; phylum Streptophyta; class Pinopsida; order Pinales; family Pinaceae; genus Larix; species Larix kaempferi. The sequence continues at coordinate 5,161,791 of BSBM01000143.1, forward strand.
GTATGACTTGGCTAGATGTTGCACACACCATAGCAATCACACTCTTTGTATTGTTTACACTACAAGTGTTGATTTTTTAAACTCTAAGAGTTTGGCCAAATTGTGTGTAAGTGAAAATATGAAAAAAGATCATATGTTTCATAGATATGCACAAGCCATGAACCACAAGCACAATGTAGACACATAAAAACATAGTTAAAGGTGCCTTCAAACTGTTCAAGAAAAAAATAAAATTTGACCATGTAACTCCTAAATAACAATACCCTCATGGAGTGGGAATGTATGTGAAACTAGAGTGAGGTTCTCTAAAGCATTAAAGAACTATTTGATCGATCTAGTCTATAATTAGTTCAGCGTGAAGTCAAACATAAAGTGATCCTTCCAACACTATTAGCAGTTTCCTCAAGTCGGTGAAGGATCCAATGGATCCTAGTAGCAAAAGGTATTTATCTAACAAATTCTTTGTTCTTGTGATCAATCTCACAAACGGGATTGGTAGATCAATCAAGGTTAAAGTTAAACAACATGGTCTTGATATTGTCCACAACCAAGTGAGGAGTCCATGGTAGCAAAACAGTCAAGTAAAATTAGGCATCACATTATCATTTAGGACCTTCCATTCTAGCAAAACATTGAAGTAAAATTAGGCATCACATTATCATTTAGGACACAAAGGTCCTTGCTGAGATGGATATTATTCAAAACTATGCATTCACAAAGCCATTGAAATTGAAAAGGCAAACAATTCCTCATCATTAGTGGCACGTGGCTCCGTTATTTGCAGCATAGAAGTACCTCTAGGTATTTTTTTCTTTATAAATACTTCTTTTGTTTTGTTTTTGTGTCTTGTTTTCTCGGCATGGTTTGTTACACCGACTTTCATTTTTGGTCTCTTTATTTTTCTTGAGTTTGGTCCCTTTTGTCTTTTATGTTATGTTTAGAATAACCTTGTTTTATTTTATTATTTTATTAGTTTGCTTTTTAGGTTGATTTTTTCCTTCTCCTTGTTTTCCCTTTTTTTTTCTATCTTTATTTGTTTATTAATTTTAATTTCATTTATTTATTACCTTGTGTTATTTTATTATATTATTCATTAATCATTAGTATAACATATTGATTATAACTAGTATTTTTAGTTTTTCATTTTACTTTGCTATTCCTTTTATCTTTTATTTCCATCATAGTGTTTTATGATTCTTTTTGGCCTTTTATTATTATTTTCTTTTAGAGCTAGCTCATCGTGTGTTTGTTTTTTATTAATTTATTTTTATTTATAAGTAATCGAGGTTAGCTTGCAACAACATCGAGTTGCTAAGTTCTTTTTTTCCTCTCTTTTTTCATGATGGGTCACAACTAGTTGAGTTGAAATGTTGGATTAAATCACTCACATAATGAATCCATAAAACTTTTTTAAAATGATAGTCTATTAATGATATCAAAGATAAAAACAAGAAGCAAGTCACACACAATATCTATCTATTATACACAAAAAAATATTACTCAATGTGCTCTTAATAGAGGAAGGCTACCTCCTCTATGCAAATATGTGTGGAAGCTTCCTTTGAGGCGGCTTGAAGGTTCATTAAAGTGCAAAGTGATTGAGCAAAGACAACATGAGCTACAATCCACTAAAACACAAAGGGAGAGCTCGACCAATGCGAAGAAACCAATTGATGCATCCTTTAGTTGAGCGTGGAAGGTGGAAGGAAATTGTAAGTTCACAGGTTAGATTTGAATCTAGTAGAGTTTTAATATGCAAAAGAAAGACTTCTAACATTATATGGGCAAGACACGGATTTGGGAATGCTTGTATGACTTGGCTAGATGTTGCACACACCATAGAAATCACACTCTTTTTAATGATTACACTACAAGTGTTGATTTTTCAAACTCTAAGAGTTTGGCCAAATTGTGTGTAAGTGAAGATATGAAAAAATATCCCATGTTTCATAGATATGCACAAGCCATGAACCACAAGCACAATGTAGACACATAAAAACATAGTTAAAGGTGCATTCAAATTGTTCAAGAAAAAATAAAATTTGACCAAGTAACTCCTAAATAACCATACCCTCATGGAGTGAGAATGTATGTGAAACTAGAGTGAGGCTCTAAAGCATCAAAGAACTATTTGATCGATGTGGTCTATAATTAGTGCAATCAGCTAGGAAGTGAACAAATTAGGAAAACAACAAAATCTCCTAGTGCCAAATATGCAACCATTGGGTCAAATGATCAAAGTCTAGGTTGGGGTATCCTTCCATGTTACCAAACATGAAATTGGAGATCAAAATCACTTGCTTGGACCATGGAAGGGACACTCAAAGGAGAACTTGAACATATGCTAGTGATCATTAGAATGAGATGGAGGACCTTTGTCTCATCCTAGGGTGGGTTTGGTACAACTAATGCTTAATGCAATCTACACATAATTATATTCAAAGGGATATCTGTATGGGTAGTATAAAAGACCAAATCCACACATTATACTTTGTTCCCATGAGAAGTGTTGTGATTTGCATTGATTTAGAACAATAATATGCCATGAAGTAAATTGAAAGGAATAAATAATATAAGACAATAAACAATTCAATAATAATACACAAACACAATGATTTTAGAGAAAACATGAGGGTGGCCAAATGGAAAAGACAACATGAGGAAGTGTCTTGAGATAAGTAATAAACCATTGGAAATGATACTAAGTTTCTAATCAACATGAGCGACCCAACTCACCCTTGCATTGGTGCGACGAGGAATTGCACATACTACATATAGAGATATGCTAGTGATTAATGGCATAATAAAAAATAAGATGAACAATGATTATGCATGGAAATCAAAGGATGTCGAAAGAGGGAAGGTGGAAAAGCTATTCTAACTACCATGATTGACTAAACTATAAAGAAGAAGAGAGAGATCATGCTTGTGCTTACCTCTATGTTGATGGTATTATACAGAAACTTGATGGAGCATGCTATGAATGATTTGTTTAGTGCAAAGTCATTGTGGTAGCAAAAATGTTCACAATGGTTTAATATGTGTCAAAATGAAGGCAAGTAGCAAGAATCCTTGACCAACCCCTTAAGGGTTTCATTTGTCTTGGTTCATTCAACCAATTTTCCTCTAGTGGCTACAAAACCTCCACATACCATTACCAATGAGAGAAAGTATAAAAGCCAAAAAACCGAGAAACGAGATGGAAAGATGGGTGTTGTTGACATTGTTGATGTTTCTCTAGGGTGCGTCATTAGGTAGACATTTTGCCATATTGGTCATGTGATTTGAGCAAGGAGAATGATACATTCACTCATGGGAAATGGCCATGTGATTTGGCTAGTGGTGAATGGCCTGGCTTAGCCTTTCTTAGCCATGTGATTTGGCCAAGTGTGAATAAGGCTCAAGGTGCTTGCACAACCTTGCTTAGTCATGTGATTTGGCTAAGTGTGAATAAGGCTTGAGGTCACATTGCATACTTAGTGAGGGAGTGATCTATTATTTTTATTTTTTATTTTTTATTTTTTAAGCAAAAGAAACATCATTCTATTACTGCCGGATCAAAATTACAGTCATTACATCATCAGGGTGCTTAGGAAGCCACCACTTAGATCAAAAAGCTTTTGCGTTTCATCTTCCCATAGCTAGAAAACAGAGCTAAAAGAATAGAGCTAATAGGGCTAATCCACAAACTACCAAGACCATACCCACTACCAGACATAACGTAAACTAAGGCCGAAAGAGCAAGCCTTGCTAGTTCCCATAACAAAAGGACAAAACAAATATCAGGGCCGGTAGCACATACATTACTAGTCCCCATACTAACACAGTAAGCCGCAAAAACAAGCATTACCCAAAAAGGTCTCGAACCCATAGAGCCAAATAGATAACCCGAAGAGGCCAAAATGATCAGACCATAAGACCCGCATCAGACACCAGCAAGACCCAGAACCAATCCAGAAGCCAACATAGACCCAAAACCAGAGAGGACCTCCATAGAACAACCACAATACATAGTTAAACCAATCCGCCAGCCCAAACACACCTTAGCTTGCCGGTCCCGCTTCATCCTCAATGATAACTACCGGCATGGAATCCGCTTCAACAACCTTTCCATGAAGGTCAATAAACTTCGGGTTCTCCACCTTCCTTGGCTGAGTTAAAAAATAAATACCCAAATCGCCCGCAATTGCATCTAACTTCATATGAATCTAGTTGGATTCATCAACGTGCTCTTTATAGAGCTCCTCCAAATTCTTCATCCATTGCGAACCTTCCAGAATGTCCACCCGTGTCTCCAGGGTCAGGGCTATAAGAGTTTTAGTAACCCAGAGCATAACCACCGCTCTATTGTAGAGAGCCATACATCCCCTTGTGTTACCTGGATCTTGAATCCAGTCAGCCAACGCAACCGCTTCAGGAGGAAGCTCTTGTTCACCAACCATTTGCCATAAATTACCTTCCAATTCCTCAAGCTCCCTTTGTAACGGCTCCGAGAATAGGCGGCGAAAGAAAACCGTAGTCATGGCCGCTCTCCATTGGTCCCGGCTAGGCCCGATTTGAGTTTTACCCTGGTTCATATTACTCGACTCCCCCTGCCCATGGCGACCCCGATGAGCAGGACGACCCCTTAGAGGCATTTTCTTAACAACAGAAAAACCACAGTCATACCAGCAGGAAAGCCCGAAAGAACTCAGCAATACATAGACTTTCACAGAATGATGACAAGGATGAAGAATTCCGACCCTGTAGGGAGGATTTAAAGGCCAGGCACCACTTGCAAACATTAAATTCACCATTATGATATGAGATTTGTCATACTACCCATCGTCCTTGGAAGACATCATGAAATCATATCCCTGCTCCGTATCCTCCATTCTAAACATGGGAGATCTAAAACCAGTCTCAATCCCACACTTCGGCTCTCGACTCATCATAGTTCTCAAGGGCAAAAAACTAAAAAAAGGACAGGTCATTAAATTACCACAATGATTACCATAAGGCCTCTAGTTCCTTCTGCACATACTAGTACCCCAACGATTAACCTCCATCACTTCACATTACTATAGATGCATGCCAGCGGCCTCATTCCTAGCACAAATGTCACTCTCAGCAATTCTCAGACATTCATTCCGACACGTGCTTGTTAGCTTATCAAGCTCCTCACCATCCCATCCTTCATCAAAGCAGCCACCCTAGTTGGTGAGCACGTTAGCCAATCGGTTGGCACTATGTCTTACATGGTGGAAGGTGACGGAGGTCATTGTTGATATGATACTTTCCAAGCACGTCAACCGCCATGCCAACCTCCACGCAAGGGCCAACTTAGCCTCCCGACTTCCATTCATCAACCTAGTCGCGATCTGAATCAACATTTTGGAGTCCCCCTCCACCTGTATACATTTAATGCCACATCTAACCACCATGCATAACCCTTGTAGCAACGCCTCACACTCTGCCATGTTATTGGTTTCCACTCCCAGGTGTCCATAGTAGCTATACCGAACTTTTCCTTTGTCATTGCGGATGACACCCCCATACCCAACATTCCCAGGATTACCCTTCGACGCTCCATCAAAGTTGAGTTTTAGCCAACCTGGTAGAGGTGGAGACCAGGTCACCGGAATGTACATGGAAGGTCGCCACGCCCGAATGCTGCCGATATGATTAGGTACAGTCCTAATTCCCCAGAGATTCAAAATATTAACTTCATTAGCCGATATGTTTAGATCATGCTCATTCCATAAAGTAAACTACAAGGTCTCTATAATGCCACGTTGAATAAGACTCCATATATTAGGGCAGTGCTGGAGTTTTCCTGTAAAAATGCGTCTGTTTTGCTCTTTCCATACTTCTCAAACAAGAAAACCAGGGAAAAGATCCCAGATTCTATTAAGAATTCTTCTCTGGAAAGGATCCTTCCTTCAACATTTGATCGTTCCCGCAGGGTCTGCATGAATTCTATCTGACATACGGAAGATCATTTCTCCCTTATCCCATAGTTCAGATGCGAACCCACACTCATCAAGGAGATGGCCTTTCGTTTCCTCGTGATTCCCACAAAGAATGCAGTACGAGGGTTCCTCAAAGCCCCATTTTGTAATATTGTCCCATGTCAAAATTTTTCCCTTCATAATCAGCTAAAGAGTGATTTTAGGCCAAAGTTTGGTATCCCACAGGCGCTTCCACGTTCTGTCAATAATAGGATTATCATGCCCACCTTGAATATAATACGCTTCCTTCAATGTAAACATACCCTTAGGCCGATATCCCCCACGTAAGAGATCCAATCCCAACTGAGATTTAATCTTACACTGTTGTAGGATCTTATGAATTTGTTTACCAATCTCTTCTCCATAATTCTCCATCCACCAATTTAGAGGCTTCCACACACGAAACCCTTTGTCATTAGGGTCCTCCTGCCAATACTGATCAATCGTCTGCCAATTGTGGTTAAAAGCAGGTGAATCCATAGGATTGTTAGTCACCAAGGTTGAAGGGAGTGATCTATTATATATTAGAGTGTTTGACTTGTTTATTTGATAGGGGATTTCATCCCCTTGTGGAATATACAAGTCTAGTCTAATGTTGAATTGACATACTAAGAAGTGTCCGGGACTTCATAGCAGGTCTATTGATCATTAGAACTCTGTGGGAATAGACATGCATGTAAGGAGAAGAACAAATTCATCAAGGCTCATGTACAAATTTTCTAGTAAAGAAGAAATGACCAAGAAGACAAGTGAGCCATTGAAGAAGACCCAGAAAGCATGGAAGAAGACCCAAAAAGCATTGAAGGAGCCCAAGAAATATTGAAGAAGAAAGGACAAGTCGGCCCTGAAGATAAAAGGAAAAGTGGAAAACAAACGTACAAGTCAGCCTCATAAGAAAAATCAGGGTGAATTGAAGTGTATAAATAAGCAACTAACATTTCATTTTCACAATCCAATTAACACATCTCTTCTCAACTAATGCGCACTTTTCAAGGAGGCCAGTGGAATTCCAAGGAGAAAATTTTATAGGTCTTTATCTTATCTCTTCTACATGCAGGGTTTCCTCATGAAAGAGAACGAACCTTATGTTAGGGTTTCCTCATGAAAGAGGACAAACTTTATGTGCTAGGGTTTCTCTTCATGGTAATGATGTACTTGTAATATTGGATTGATTTCTTCTAAGACAAGTTGTTGGTTCTTCTCCCAAGTTTGGGTTTCCTAGTGTAAAATTCTTGTGTCTACTATGCATGGCTGTGTTTCTATGATATTTTGGTTCCACTGCAATTTGAAGTTGAATTTTTCAGTGTATAATTATTCAATGAAAATATTGGGATAAAATGAATGTTTGGAATCATTAGGAAATAATTATCATAATCTGAAAATTGTATTTCTATTGCTAGATGAGAAAAATTCAACAGACATAAAGAATGGAGTCAATGATGAGAGTTGGTGTTGAGAAATCTTATAGGGGAAACAAGGAAAGAGAGATCTAATATCGTATACAAGAATTTGCAAGGATTAATATATCCTTATGGTTGTCGTAATGCTCAATCACATGTATAAGTGTACAACAAAAAACAGAGAATGACATGGGTATTGAATTCAAGAACAACAATGTTGTTTGGGTTAGCAACCATAATAGAAGTCTTGAAAATTCCTAGAGGTTCGAAGTTGTGAAACAAAAAATTGTTTGAAGAAAGGGTTCAAGCTTATCTTTTATGGTTGTAGGGAAAATTAGAAACCTAGACATGGACATGGGAGAATAAACCAGTGTATGACATTGAGGAATTGAAGCTTGCACACTAATGATGACATATACAATTATTATGCATAATTTTTGAACAAGAAGATGACACAATATGGAAAAATAATGGTTATATCTATTGTTAAGGGTCGCATGTGGAGGAAAGTAAATCAAATGGGCCCATATTGTTGTGGATACACTGCATTTCCAACTTATGAAGGTAAGAGATGATGCCCACCTTGATTTTATATGGACAACTCTCTATTTTGGTTAGCAACAACAATATAAAGCCAATTAGGTTTAAGTTTAATATGAAAAATGAAAACCTATCAACACCCTATTGCTACATCGAGACGTGGAAAAATTATTCACGCCCCTTAAAAGCTAGATATTAAATTATACTTAAAACTACTTAAAACTATGTAATTCACTTGTTCTACTATACATTCACCATAAACATCATAGTTTTTTTTTTCTTCAAGGAGGAAAAAACAATACTTTATATTCAAGGAGGATAATGAAAAATACAATCTTTAGGTGCCTTAGTACAAGAAGTAATAACAAACTATTTGTGCATTAAAAGTGCCCTAAAGGATCAACAATAAGCATCCAAAATTCTGTTCCCTCCCAACATATTTGTAAAACTTTGCTAGTAGCCTACCTGACATAATTCCAATGTCCAAAAACTTTTGCAGAAGATATTACAATCCTCAACAAGTATTTGTCCAAAATAACAACCAACATGTTATAACAAAACTACATTTATATAGGTTCTTTTGTCTATGTCGTGAATCCTACTTTATGTTCTTCCAGCCATAGGATACTTGGAGCCTGAAGTATGCTTGCTTTGACAGAGAATCAACCTTGGTGTTTAATTCTCTATAAATGCAAGTGAAGGAAATTTGATCAAATTGTGAAGAATTCTCTAGCAGTTGTGTTTCCAACCCTTGCAAATATACATTGTGTAGACCATGTTTTCTCCTCATCCATTTATAACTAATAGTGAATCTCCAAAAATCCGCCGCTTCTAAATTCTCCTTGATAAAGCTAATTTCGTTAATGCCCTTAGGGCCATAACTTCTGTTCTATTGTTAGTTCGACTTCCTAGATTTGCTCTATACCTAATAAACTGTTCATTTGGGAAAATACCTCCAACATGAGCTCCAACCCATAAATGATTTAGATTTAGCCATTATGAAATATCTTTCCAAGCAAAAAATTGCCAAATGTAAATTTTTTTCATCACTATTTTTGCATAAAGAATAGATTCAAAGTGTCTGTGTTTCTCTTTTATAGTAATTCCTAGGACTCGATCATTCACTGCCATCCACATATGAATTATGGTTTTTTAGGATCATTGAATGCCACCACCTTAGTTCTTGTTATGTATCAGATCTGAGAGCTAATATCCCATTTTTAGCAGAATATTGGCCTCTTGTCTTGTCCTTTGACCACTTAGGTCGTCTTCTGTTTCTCTAATTCAAATGTGATATTTTTGCAGAACCTTGAGCAATGATACCCACGTTTATGCAAATTCCCCTTCTAAACCTAGTCTCATAGATGAAAACCAACCTTGATGCCATATATTAGTTGTGTGGCAACTTGGTCCAATTTTATATGTAATATCCCATTTTTTACATTTGGAATGTATTAAACCAGATTATGTAAAATGATGTAAATGTGCTACTATGGATTCCTACTTCAGAGCTCAAGGTCAAGGACCGACTAGTGAATGGCTAGGCATGCATAATATAAATATTTTTATATGGGCCATGTGGTTGTTTGTCATGATGATTCCAAATATATTTAAATAATATGATGGAAAATAATAAAATGGTCCAATATGGCTATGTAAAGAGCACTAAAAGGATTGTGATTTACTCTAACAGAAGAGGAAATGGGGCCTATGGGAGATCAAAACCTCCTTTTCCAAGTGTTATCCTTATAATTTATCCATTTTCTACCATGTTCCTAAATGATCCATTTACTTCCTTTGACTTATCAAATCTAATCATTGAATGCATGCATGAGGTTGGTGGGGAAATTTTTCTCATGAAGTTATGGAAGCATGGGATGAATATACGTTTATGAAAATTGTAAGAGTTTTTTCTTCTATGGTTACTAAGTAATGCCATGTATTTTAATCAATCCTCTCATCTCCATTGGAGGCAATCACTCATTTTCCATGTAGAATTCATACACTAAGAGAGCTTCATGATGTTTTCCCCATTGTTAATTACGAGATTGATAAAAATAACCAAAAATTATCATTACAAAGAGGAAATTGCATATATTAGAGGAAAGAGGATGGCTGTAGTTGAGCATAGATGATGGGAAAGATATGACCCTTTACCCACTGTTATTTGTTGCACCTTGGGTGATTGAGAAGACGTGAATTAAGTTTACATGAGGTTCTCTAAAAGCATACACTGGGTTGGACTATTTTTTCACACACTGAAGAGCACTATAAGGATTGGGTCCTTTGAGGGACCATTGAGAAGAAAAAGTGTGGGTGTTCCTTGTGTTGTGCGGGGAAGTGGAAGAGATTTCCATGGTTGGGATGGCTAAATGAGATGATTTTAATGCTCAATGGTGAGTATATTGGCTAAGCATGAGAGAAAATGGGTTTGGTAAGAGATAGAGAAGCATGCAGGCGTTTCCTTTTCTCTGGTGGCCTCATAGATCGACTTGGGGGTGGTATCTATAGTTGATACCTATGGTTGGTTGGAGAACCCCTCTTACACAAATAGTTTCTTGGATCTTCCTGATTTAAAAGACATGTATTCATTGTTGTTTGTGAATATGCAATTTATATTTTCTTCTTGCGATGAATATGATGATTATGCATGCTATGTGTGTGAAATATAGTTGTTAATTCCACTATGTTTTATACTTATGCACTTGCACATGCATTTCTTAGTTATGTTTCCCATGTGAGGCTTAAAATAGTTCTTAATTCAAATAATGACCCCATGGGGAAACAATTGAAACATCATATTCATAACTATCCCCTCCAATAGTCATATTGGGGGATGGTGTTGGAAATAATTATCATTGATGTCAAAGTCAAGAGGAGACTACAAATGTCCAAGATAAAGATTGCCAAATGGAGATTGTTAGAAATATTGTTTTTGGATTTTTGATGCTCAGTTTAGATACCCTATCTTTGAAGGAAGTTTTACTATAGATACTTAGCTCAAATTAGAGTATATGTTACATGGTTGGGAAACTTATTCCGATACCTTTCCAATGGTATATAAAACTCCCTCTAACTCCATAGGAATGAGGAGATATGAAAGGATTTGTAAAGTCATCCCAACCAGAATTTGGTCGGCCCTGTCAGGATATTGAACAATGTTATGGTGGTCCAAAAAGTGATTTAAGAAGAGTATAAACAAGAGAATCACTTCCTCCTTTGTTCACTCACTCATGCAACGCATGGATATATCATAAGATAGGTGCACAGATGGAAAGGATTGCAACATTTGAAGAAGAGGATAAGCAAAGATTGGGTATCATTCCAAAAGGGGAGATTTTTCAGGTCAATATGGCACTTTCACTATAACTTTAGTCATAGGACAATTCAGATGGTGCCACTTGGAGGAGATGGAGAAAATATCATGCAATATACGTAATATAATTTTCAGATGTTGGATCACTATATTTTAGGACATATGACCTCAGGAAGTTAGGGTTTCTAAATGATCCTGAAATGAACTTCACATAGGTTAGTGTGACACTTTCACTATAAATTCTGTTCTTGGACATTTCAGACCATGAAACTTGGAGGAGATGAAGTAGAGATATTGAAGTACTTGTTTCAAGTTTGAGATGTTGGTTTGTTATATTTTTTGAGATACGTCCTTGAGAAGTTAGGGTTTCTAAATGATCATGAAATCAACTTTAAACAGGTAAGTTTGGAATTTTTGCTAAAATTTTTGTTTTAGGATGTTTTAGACAATGAACCTTGGAGGAGATGAAGTAGATATATCTAAGTACCCGTGGTACAAGTTTCATATGTTGGTTCGCTATAGTTTTAGAGATACGCTCTCTGGAAGTAAGGGTTTTTGTATAGTTTGAAGTAGTTTTGAAGCAAATTATGGTGCATATGTAGAAAGAGGTGTTGATTTTGGAAGAGTGTAGATTGGCATAGGATCAGAACATGGAAATAAGTACAAGTAGAAGTAGAGGCAACAACAATAGCAGTAGCAACAACAACAACACCATGAGATTGGTGTCTCTAGTAGGCCAGTGCCTACATATTTCTGAGTTGGTGCTCAGTTGAGGATATTGGTGTCTCTAGTAGGTTGGTTCGTACATATTGTTGAGTTGGTGCTCATTTGAGTAGATTGGTATCTCTAGTAGGTTGGTTCCTACAAACTTTGTAAAATAGGATGATGCCTACATGAGTTTACAAAGACAAGTTTTTGTTGTTTTCTCCCAAAAGGGTTTCCACGTTAAATTCTGTGTATTGTGATTCAATTTTATGTGTATGTATTATTTCAAAGTAAATGAATGATTGATGAATGGTTAAAATAAGAAAAAATTAGGTTATACTGATTCACCCCCTCTCTTAGTATAACCATAAGTTCAATAATGGGGACATGGGAATATATCCCTTTGTCATGTGATAATTGGATCAAGTCATCTAGAGGGAATACCATTCCAATAGACCACAATGGAATCTACACCTACCTTGATCTACTTACCAATCCCAACCCACCAAGACAAATGTTTGCCAATAATTGGAAATTCCAAATCTAAGGCTTGGCAATGATTTGAAACAACTTTCAATATATTTTCTTTCATTCTAATCCAATCAATAACAGTTTCCAGGGCTATGCACTTTGGTATTAAAATTTTTCCCAAGAAAATCGTTTTGTATAAAATTCAAAAGTCTTTTGTAGCTAAAGCATCACCAAAATAATGTATGTGCTTAAGACCACTTTCACCTTTAGCCTTTGGCTATGCCTCATGTCCTTCCATTTTGCAAGATGTAAACCCCTCAAATTTGGTTATCCCCTCAAAATAAAATTCAATCATGAACTTCTAATTATGTCCAAGATACCTTTTGGAATATTGGTCGATAGATGCCATTAAACATGGATGGCCTGAAGTACATATTTCACTAAGGTTAACCGTCCTCCTTTGGAATTCCATTTGTTGCATAAGTAGTTTATCGTTGATCCAATTTTGTGTATGATTAATTGCCAATCCTACTTGTGATAGCCATTTGGCTTTAGGTAGTAACTCAAAATACTTTATACCTGGGTCCAGATCCACCAATGTAAAAGGAAAAATATCATTCACTTGAAATATGCAATGGGACCTCATCAATAACATTTAAAATCTTTGTTCATTTGTTGAAATCGATTTCCATTTTATTAGCCTTGTTGTAGACTTGTAAATATTTTTCAATATTCTACCCTCACCTAGTGAGCCATTTGTGAACAATAATGCATCATCAACAAAAAATAAGTGAGTCATATTTTCTCTAGATCCAATCCTAATTACTCTTAATTGACCTTTCTTCTTGGCCTCATGAATATATCTGCTATGATCCTTCATGAACCAACAAGAATAGATAGGGTTAAAGATGGCATCCTTGTATTATCCTTCTAGTAGGCCCATAAAAGGGAGAGGCCACACCATTAATAAGAACAATAAAAGACACTAACATAACACATCCCATAAACCCATAACAATTGATAAGGTCATTCCAATGTGAATTAGTAATAGCCTGAGGTACAACCAACATGTTCTGTCATAGACCTTAGAGAGATCGGACTTCAAAACCATAACATAAAGTTTCTTTGTTCTTATCTCTTAGTTCCAACCAAATGGACCTACTCTTCATTCTCTAGTTTGCCTCCCTCTATTCCAATAGTTTCCTTGATCCTATTCTATAAATTCTTAATCCTCCATAGCAACTCTTAATTAAAAACCCCACAAGTATTGGTACAAAATATTTTGCTAAGTTCTTCCTTAGTTTCTTTTATTAACCAATATCTGTTTTTGAAGTGGTCCCCTACCCACACTATGACCCTTTCTTTTACATACTTAAAAGATCCCGTAAATTATTCTCTTGTAGATCCCCCACCATTCGCTTCATAGTGTCCCTGATTATTTTATTCAATTTGTTGAAATTCCTGCTCATTGAGCCAACTAGGATTGAATTTGAAGAGGGTTCCAGGCTTGGGATCATTTTTCTCAAATTGAAGTGAGCTAGTACTATGATTCGAAATCTCTTATCCTCTATCCAAGATCTATATCTTTGTACTAGTATTAATAAAGGAGCTGAAATTTTTAACCTATCTAATATTTTAGAGACAATGTATTTGTCTACTCTATTGTTCCACCACATAAGTCTAAGATCAATAGGTTCAATATTATCAAAGCTAGTATGTTACAACTAATGAATTAGAAAATAATAATCTTGTCCACCTGAGCTAATTCCACACATACATCCAATCTACTAAGAATAAAATTTAAATCACCCCTGATGATGAAATTTTCCTCTTTTCACAATGAAGTTGAAAATACCTTTCTCAGAACTTGTTTTTCGCCATTGATTCCATACACATTTAGCATAGTAAAAATCCAATCCAAGCCTTTCCTGTAAAAAAATTTGTATAGACTTGAAATGATAAAATATGAGTAAATTAGAATCAAAGTAAATTCTATCAAGTTGTAATTCCACCTAACATATCGATTTTATCAATGTAAATGAAATACCACCCCTTTTCACATATCCTCAACTTATCTATAATGTCCACTCCTTTAGACGGTCTCATGAAGCATGATGGTATCTGATTTCTCCACCTACATGAATAGGATTTAGTCGATAGAAATTACCACCCAACCCTTGAATATCGGTAGATAAATATTCATGACACACCCTCTTTTGGGGCATGGTTAAATCTAAGAACACCTGTAATAGGTCTTTGGTGACCTTCCTATATCTCCTTTATGCCTTGGTTCTAGCATGAAACGAGTAAGAATTCCTCTTGGCATGACTGCTTGTAATATCCTTGTCATGAATGACCCCTAAACCACCTAAGGATGCCCCTCCTATGAAAATATCTTGTTTCTTACAACATAGATGGTAACGCTCACATCCCTTGGTACCCTCACAACCGATATTGATAACCGAATTAATAGATTTGGTATCCCCTCCCAACCTTAAATGCCTAGGAATACAATGTAAGGGATTTTTGGGTATAGCGCTTAGTTAAGGGTTAGTAGTCGGATCCTTCCTTCACTTAGTAAAATGGATATTATTCACTTCCCTCAAAGGCGGCCTCTCAATGTCCAAGTTAATAATGCCATTGATGTCAATAAGAGAAGGATTTGTGTATGACTTACCCAAATTGGGAAAATTCGTAGGTGAGCACCTGGGAGCTTAATCGAAGCTCCATGCTACTATAGGACCAAAACATCTGTCCTCCACTTCCATTTGATACTTAGCTATTAGATCATGCACACTATTCTTCACTAACAATGTATTATTATGATCGTTAGACACTGTAGTCTCATCCAAATCCTCAATAGGGTTAGGCCCAACAACATCCAAGTTCTCACCTATTGAATTTGGGAAGACTTCATCCAATTTTTTTGTGCATTATCGTCTAACAATATTTTTGTAGCCCCAATGATTCGAATCTTCCTCATAATTACATCTCCAAACTTGTTTCCAATCTTGTATAGTGTGGCCATATTTTTGCAGCAGATGCACTAAAATGATACACCACACCATCTCTAACGATCTCCAAATGCTTATAAAGACCTTCTTTTAGGTCTATCTCCACCAATACTTTACGAACTATCCTCCTTACATCCTCAAACCCTTGATCGACATAGATTGTCTTACCTATATAGTTACCTGAAGTTGTACGTCCTTTAATTGTCCAAAAATCCAACGACAAATATGGAAACTTTAACCAACATGAATGACATTTCAAGTCTTCAATTTTGGGTCAAAGCATGAGTGGCAGGGTTTAATACTTAAGTACCTCGAGCCCCCAAACCAACAACCCCTTATTACCATGGTGACAAAAATCTTTGATCAAAATAAAAACCCTAGCCACCCTTAGGTAAGTATATGAAAAGATGGATCATATCCTATCACAGGAACCCATAATTCCCAAATTCATGAGTTCAATCTTTTTGACAGGTGAATCCATGAAAATGGATAACAATTTTTTGTGAAACTTGGTGATGAAAATTTGTCATTTTACATATTTTTTAAATTGAAGCACTCAAATCTCATGTACACCTTGTGAATTTTGATATGCCGTAAAAAAATAATTTGCAGAGAAATGTATTGTATTTGATATTTTTTTTTCAAAAACATTAATATAATTTAATTTGTCAAATTTGCATTTAATTAAATATTCATCCTTGCAAATTCTAGGAAAAGTTATCCAATGACTTTTGTTCCCATTAAGTAATTCAATGTTCAATTCATAAATTTCAAAAATAAAATATATGACTATGATCTACATAGAGTGTAGTAGATCCCAATTATTAATTTTGGAAAATTATATATTTTTATTTTTATTTTTTGAAGTTGACCAATTAATATTTGAATCACATTATATACACCTTTGTGTTCTCGTAATTTTTTTTCCAACTGTTTACATAAATTTAAAAACAAAAAAAAACATTTTGAAGTGAAAGCTCCATGGTGATTCCACATTTTTTTAATAATTTTTTGGTTGTATATTTTTTATGATATTGATTTTTATGTGAGCTCCTTTGAAATTGTGGGAAAAAATCCAGTAAAAGTTTCAAAATTAATTAAAAAATATAATATGAAATCGGAATTGTGAAATTGATATGCCATTGCATATACAATCCACTTATGCATCAATTGGCTTTAACTCTACCACTTGAGATGAATGAGATGAAGGGGTTTCACCCACTTGAAGTTATAGCTGCAAAAATTCTTGTAGCAAGAGGGTTGGAATACTTGAATTTAAGCCATCGATCAAAACAATATTCACGATTGATTGCTTGATGAATATTTTCAGATAACTTGATTGAGGGTTAATTAAATCCTCAATCGAAGCCTTTTTTGGGTGAAAAAAGAGCTCAATCGAGCTACATAGTTCGATCACGATTTATAGTGCAATTGAGTTGCATAGTGGTATTTTTTGTGTATATAAAAGAAAGGTTGATTGCGATCTAGGGTTTGATCGATCTCTTTTCGTAGGGATCAATCAAGGGTTTTGTTAACCCAAGTAATCCATCGATTGAGGGTTTGTCTTGCTCACCAAATTACCTCATTCAAGGACTTATCCAGGCCCTCGATTGAGCTCTCGATAAATTGATTGAGGGATTAAAGATATCTCAATCGAGGGTCACATAAAATCATTCCACTTCGCTTGCCTTGCCAAAAATTGTTACCCATTTTGATGGATTGACACCGATGCCATCTTCATTCCATAGAAATTTTTGACTAGGATTTTGTCAAAAAAAAATGAGAATTTTGCTCACCTATATATTTTCACTAACCACTAGTCTCATTTCACCTTCCTGAATTTGCACAACGCGCCATCCATTCCTTCCTTTCTCCTTAACCTACACACTTTCATCCACCCGCATGAGGTCCACGCCCTAAACTTTTGAAATCAAGAGCTTTTCCAACAAATTCTCCACCTCTTGGCACTACGGTAGGAGACTTTATATCTACATGGTGTCTATTATGTAGTATATCATTTCAAACCCTATTTTGAGAACCACCATGTCTTTCTTCATCCCTTTCCTCATATGCTTGAGAGCTACAAACTATCAGAAAAATAACAAGTGTTCTCCTCGAGACCACATGTAATTAATTTATCTCATTCTATGACCTAATCCACAACAAACTATACAAACATACCTCCTTCGACCTAAACACCTTTGAGTGTTATGACATCAAGATGATAAGCATTTGACACATCATGTGGGAACCCTAAAGGGTTGTTATCCAAGTCCTCATAGGCTGTATTATGGCCTAGATCCTAGACCCCAATGCTATGAGTATGTGACTTATCACTGTTTGAGCCCCACGATATAGGTGTGACTGTAATAAAAAACTCGAATTCCCTTCGTAGGATCATTCAAGTAGTTCACCAACTATAAATATTCATAATCGGCCTATAGGGTTTCTATCCTTCATCTCCTAAGTTCTTTCTTATTTTCGGTTGGTTATACAACCAAGTGCTAAGACTCCATTATACCTTATATGACTAACATTTGCTTTAAGATATGAAATGAGGGCCTCATATTCCTATTTACTTAAAGCACCTTTATTTGTATGTACCTTTTCAAAACAAGGAGATCTACCCATCTTGCTGCTAGTGGTTGAGAAACATAGATTTTCTTTAATGAATGGTGCTTTTCATCGTCCTAATATAATATAGAAACATAGATTTTCTTTAATGAATGGTGCTTTTCATCGTCCTAATAGTTACATAAATTAACATAACAATTTTCATCAATAAGATATAATCATTATGAGACAAGATGACAACAATATTTTATTTTCATGAACAATGGGCTTTATGTGGGAATAACTTCAAGAATTGAGGAGAAAACCCACTCTAAAAAATACTCGAGAGATACTCATCTTATCGTTTATTATTACAATCATTCGATATCCTTTTTATTCTCTAATAACTTAATTGAAGAGAAGGTATTCCATATCTAGTTACATCTTTTTAATCTTACATCTTATTTATACACGCTGATTGCTTACCATAGTTAGCTTGATGACTAGGCATGTGCTTGCATCATACTTTCCGTGATAAAAAAGAAGGGGTTCTTAAAACAAAAATAGGGCCTTTTATCTCCAACAATCTTCACAATATTGGCTATGCGATTTCCTTGGAAATACTCAAGAGATACTCATCTAATTGTTTCTTATTATAGTCATCCGATATCCTTTTAATTTTATGATAACTTAATTGAAGAGAAGCTATTCCATATCTAGTTACATTTTTTTATTATCTTACAACTTATTTATACATGTTGAATCATCATATAGCTTGATGACTAGGCATGTGATTGCATCATGCTTTCCTTGATAAAAAAGAAAGGGTTCTTAAAAGAAAAATAGTGCCTTTTATACCCAACATTGTTCACATTATTGGCTATGCAATTTCCTTGGCAATACTCAAGAGAAACTCAGTTTCTTATTATAGTCATTCAATATCCTTTTTATTCTTTGATAACGTAATCGAGGAGAAGTTATGACATATTTAGTTATATTATTTTTATCTTACAACTTATTTATACATGCTGATTGCTCACCATAGGTAGCTTGATGACTAGGAAGGTGCTTGCATCATTATTTACTTGATAAAAAAGAAAAGGGTTATTAAAACAAAAATAGGGCCTTTAATACCCAATAGTCTTCCCACTATTGGCTGTGCGATTTCCTTGGAAATTAATAACATATTTAGGGTTGTGAGATGGATCTTCTCTATGTCATTGGAGTTGCTAAAGTCAACATATGTTTGGAGTGTGCTAAACCGATGATAAAACACTTAGTTGAGTTATTTAACATTGATTTTTGCTTTAAACAAAGGGATGTGATGATTGATCTTCACCTTGAAGGGATTTTTTCAACTAGATGATGTTAACCCAAGATACATGGGTTTAATTGGTGTCATTTGAGACTAAAACCTTTGTAACAATTCTATAAATTAGTTGAACATTTTCCATGCAACTTATGAAGTGTAATCTCCCATTTTTGGTCGCATTGAGTACATCAAAGGGTGAATATGAGCATTGTCATTGACCCTATTCCTTTATTACTCTAATCATGCAAAAACAAACATCTAAGTTGAGTGTTGAACCCAAAGGTACCTTTAGATGATAAATGAAGGTAGGTAGAAAGAGCATCTTTGCTCTTCTACCATTAAGCTAAGCTAAGGTTAGGATGAAGCACTTGGTTATGTGTTATATTTAAATATGTGGGGATTTTGTTTGAATTGTATGATTTGGTTACATTGGATCTAAAGAAGCCAAACTAGTTGCGAGATGAACAATGTAATTGGGAAACTATCACAAACAATTGTTAGTGAAGGCAAGCAATATTTCAATAATGAAAGTGTAAATGATATTTATTCAATGAAGTGTGGAAGCTATTTAAATAATATGTGAGGAGTAAAGTTCATGATAGATTCTATAGAACTGATGTGTTTGTAGAATATAGGTGCAATAACATAATGAAATAACCTTAAAATAAAGATGTAAACCAAAATACTAGACATTTCTCAAATGTATGTATTTTTTCTGACATTAATATGTCAAAGTTATGAAGAATTGAAGCTCAACAAGAATTATTGGACTCTATTCATGTGAGAGAATGATTGTAAGAGATTAAATTAAAAAAAGATTACAATTGAAGAGAGAAAAGAGGGGATCCTAAGCACAATTTATGGGCAAAATCTCTCTTAATATTAGGTTTTCCCATAACTTGCTTGATTTAAATGCAAATGTGAATGAATATTTTATGGTTGCACTTGTTACATATTTATATAATAATCAAGGAGATTAAATGACCAAAGAAGATTGTCTTTAATGTTTCCTTCATGTAAATCAGTCATCATCTTGGTCCTTAAAATCAAGTTAGTTAGAGCATGTGCCATCCTCATCGAACATGATTACCTAGAAATAAGTGCATAATAATCCTAAGAGTTATAAGATATTGTTGATGTGGAATGATGATATGGATTTGAAGTGGCATATGTGATAGGGTGTTGATCTACTACTATAGTTAATTGATTTTTACCTAACCATAACATCTTTATTAGGTATTATAATCTATTACATAAGTTATTTATTATGCGTAGTTGTATGTACCTAAGCCTTAAAATACCATAATATAGTGGAGTACACAAAATGTACACCAAATTTGAACATGGAGCACAACTCCAAAATATATGAGATATTAGTTAAACAATAAATCCTTAAATAATATGAGAACCTCTTCCAAATATCCAAATATATTCATATATAAAATCACATGTTCTTCAAAATGAATATATTAACTTCTATATATACATATTCTAATTCATTGCACATGTGCTCCCTTTATTAGGCCAACCCCTAATGCATATACAATGAATCCATTACATCTCAATTAAACCCCATATGTGCCACTATTGGGGTTATATCATATTAGCCTCTTTCAAAAATTTTTGTCCTCAAGTATTTGTAGTTAAGGGATTTACATGTGATTCTACCATTGATGATGATCAATCCATCCAAATTCAATTCTTTTTGGTCTTAATACTTGATTGTTGGTTGTAGCACAATTTTCTTTCCTTTGGTTTGATGTGTTGCTGTTGGAACTTCTCCAATTTGTTGTAATTGATGGTATTTGATAATATCTTGTCTAATAATGGTTTTGTGATGCCCTTTTTCATGAATGTTTCCGATTATTCTATCTTATTCCTTGGTAATGTCAATGCTCATCTTCTTGTCTTTATTAAAAAAATTCTTGGTAATGAGGTTGTTGATATGGTTTCACATTTGATGGTTTTGTTTCATCTTGGTCTTCAATACTACATGCTTTTGAGATAATTCCATCATATTTGACTTTGACATTTTCAAGTTGGAGCACAACTTGTTACATTTAGTATTTAGGGATTCTTTAACCTTTTTGCGAATTTCCTCTTTAAGTCTTTTGCTAGTATTCTCTCTAATTATTCTAATGGTATCTTTATCCTTATTATTTGATTCAGATTCTTTTAGATTCCTTTTGATATTCTTAACTTCATTAAGAAATACTTGATTATGATTACATAACCTTTTGATTTCTTCATCTTTCTTTTGCAATTTTTATCTTGACTCATCCTTTCCCCATGCTCCTTTCCTAATCTCGTCTTGCTTCAATTTATGAACCTCCTTAATGAGTTCTTCATTAAGGGAACACATCTTGGAAAACTCACCACTTTTCTTCTTAATCTATTTTTTTCCTTCTTTTAGTTCATATTTTTTTTTTCCATTTCTTGTTTTAATTTCTTAACCTCTTTAACCAATTCTCTATTAATGGATTGAGTTTCTTCTAAAATCATGAAACATTTGATAGCATTGATTTTATCTTCATATCCTGTAAATGTAGGTATTTCCATTAGTTCTTTATTGATGTTTGATGAGCCATGATATTGCAACAATATTCACATAACATTTGAAATCCTAAGTATTTCTTAAAGATGCCACTAACGTAGTGTTGGGTCAAGATATTCCACTGATGCATGAATTTCTTCTTCCTAAACTTATACTTAAATTATTACTTGATTAGATGCATCTGAAGAAAAGTGTCAATAATCAGACCTCATTGTTCACACAATCACTGTAGAATTTTTTCAAACACTTCTAATATCTATGATATCAGACATATACATAAAACAAAAATGCATCTACATATTCCAGGCATTAAAAAATACCAAGTAGCTGATATACTATATTAAAAGTGGCTTTAGTAGAGGAGAAAATTAAATAACAATAGAATGTCTCAAATATTCATGAACATGAAATTAAACTAGTAGTCAATAAAGAGCATGTAGACACATAAATTTATGGTCAACACTGACCCTGGGAAAACCCCACACTTCGGGGAAAACCAACAAGAAATATTTTAATCAAGTAGCTCATAAGGAATAACACACATAAGGTACAACAGTAATATTCAACATTAATTTTGTAGTACTTACAAGTACCATAGTCCAACAACCTTGAAAATAGTGCCCATATTTAGAAACAGTTCCCACGACATTGTGCATCCCTCTCTCTGTCTCTATCTCATCAATGTACCACTATTTTAGTGCACCCACTGCTTCAACACTACTGCTGTACTGTACAAGTACACTATACGACCTCTCTCAGTAGCATACTATTCCAGTTTCAGCACCAAAACTCTGCCTCGGTATTTGTGCCTGCAAAATACAGCCTAGAAAACATTTTACAACAATATGGCCTCCTCTAACAACAAATGTATGGTATGCATTAATGGCTGAACCTTTCTTGGGAAGCATGCTCCCCTTTCCACCTTGAGAAGTGCACCCCTCTAAATGTTGTATAAACTACATTAACTCAATAGTCTATTCCTTGAAGTGTGTGCCCCTCTTCCTCCTTGGAAAATGTGCCCTTCCTCTCTTTCTCATCTCCTAAGCCCTTATATTCCTTGGAACTTGTGCCCCTCTCCAAAATTCTCTTGGAATGTGTGCAAATGAAGCCTCTTAATCTCTTTTATCTTCTCATTAGGGTAACATCCCATGACTCTTTGTCTTCAAAAGTTGAGATTAGATCTTGGCCACAAGATCTAAGGTTGGGATTTAATCTCATGTTCACTTAAATCTCTTCAGTGAACAATATAAAAAATATTTCTTTTTGAAAAGTCACATTTACCCTAAATATAATAAAAGTAACTTTATAACTTAAAAGTCACTTTATAAACATAATAAAGTACATCTCACTTTTAAATGATAAAGTCACATTAAAAGGTACTTTAATAAATTATTTTAATGACTTTTATGAGATTTCATCATCTCATACCCCTGCACCTAGGCACCAGATGCAAGAGTACCTTCAAGCTACAAAATGATAGCACTCCCTCTTAGTGAGGGAGGTACTACATCCATCACCTCCTCCATGATCTATCTCCAACCTCTTCTATCCAACTACTGAATCTCCCTCTGAACCTGAAGGTCCCTCTGCCAACTTCTCTAGGTCACGTGCTAGAGATCTGGGCCTAACAACTGGGCCGGTGCAAGGTAATATACCCACTTATGACGCGTTAGTTGCAATGACATGTTGGAAAAATAGAAATCTGATCATTAAAATGAATTATTAGAGGTACCTACAAAACATTTTAGAAATAGGTGTAAAAAGATGAAACGTAGAAAATTGGATCACCTTCCAGAATATATAACTTTTATTTATGAAAAAGTGGTATAAACACCCCAAAATGTCATTATTCTAAGATTGGTATGTTATTTTTTCTCTAAAACATAATGCATATGTTCGCATTGGTCCACCAGTTTGTTATGTAAATTGTCAAATTATTTGGAAAAAAATGTAGAGGTGTAGGAAACAAATGGATCTTGTGCATGGCTATTTTTCCAAAAGTTTAAAGTTAATTTTATATTTTTTCAAAATTAAGAAAGTCAGTCAATCCCTAAAATGACATGGTCGAGCATTGGTCCACCCTATCATGGTCTTAACATAATCAATCATTTTTTTTAGCTTGTAGGTATTCTTTTCCTCTTGTGCGGGTTCTTTTCCGTTTTTGAAATAAGTAAGCCACTCAAAAGTTATAGACAAAATAAACGACCTATGTTTTATACAAATTTGACATGAGTGCAATTAAAAATGAATAAAAAATAGAAAACAATAACAAATTTATTAAAATAATATATAGTTAGAATCTGCACATAGAGCTTGACAAGTGTGTGCAGTTTCATCGGTAGTGCACAAGTGGAGCATATGCAGAGCGAAGGGTGAAAAACATGAATTTATAGAAGTTGGTGTGTTTTTCTGTAACTTAGTTTGAGCCTCAAGGTTTGGCAATCCAAACCTAGTACCAAACCTGCAAGGGTGAAAAAAAAAACGAATTTAAACACACGTACGCGCAAATGCTCGCATGCATAATTGCACGCACGAGCACTAGTGCGCACATGTACTTGCACACACACATACTAGCACGCACACATTGTTTGACATCGTATTTTTTTATTCTTATCCCTAAACCCCCCCTCCCTCTCTATAACCCCATCCTCCTTCTCTCTTCTTATCCACCCAATCCTCCCCTCTCTTCCTATCAACCCAATCCCCTCTCTCTTCCACTCCTCCCAATCCCTCCTCCCTCCCTCAACCCCTCTCTCCTTAACCACAAGGGTTAGGATATTTAGTCATTCGTTTCCATGAATAACACCTAAATCCACGCCATAGGATTTCCTGAGGCTAGCCTTGATTCCAAGTATGAATATGGGTGTGGCCATTCTAATGTATTGGATTCTAGGTATGGGTGTTTGGGTACTATACATGGTTTAGGGATGGAACCTTGGATTTAATCCCTAAATAAGAATGTAATCATCCAAGTTCAAGAAAAACGCCTTAGTCCACTACACATGACCTCTCAAGCATATCCTTCGCTATGAGTAGTGATACTAATGATATTAGGAATATATGATCACCAGGTACAGGTATGAGGATATTAGACATGGTTGAGGGATAAAATTCAGGCCTTATGCCCTAATAACTATGATAGAAATCTAGGATCAAGATCGATGCTTCAAACCTAAAAAATGACCTCCCAAGGGGATATGGGCACCATTATGAGTTTCCGAGTAGAAGGTATGAGTCACAGGGTCCTCAAGAAGGTCACGGGGAGGAAACCTAGGCATTAGTACCTAAAGGATAATTTTGCACATCCAGAGCCAAAAACAATGCTGTGAACCTATAAACATGACCTCCCAAGAAAAATATTCACCTTTGAGTTAGCATATTAGCCCCATTAGTTTTTTTGGTGAACTAGGCGATGATATCAAGGTTTGGATCAAGGTTAAGCAATGAAACTCAATCATTAGGCCCAAAAAGTAGATCCTAGGGCTCAAAATCCATCAACAAGTCCACAAAACCACCATACATGAGTTATTTATTGAATCTTTGACTTTCAGTGGAAATACAGGCACCATTAGAAGGTGTTTTAGCACCAAGGATGGGTCATGGCACCACATACATTGTTAAGGGAGGAAAACCAACCCCTATGTCTTAAATTATGCTTTTAGGGATCTAACTCAAAGAATAATTCCTTAGACCACCACTAAAGGTTTCTTGGGATCCATTAGAAGGTTTTTAGTATTAGGATTGGGTCATGGAAGCATATACATGGAAGGGGGTAGTAACATAGGCCTTAGTAGGCCCTAAAATAAGCTTCCAGGGCTATAATTTTAAGAAATGCATGTGTATGGTGCATAAACATAAAATGCACCAAAATTGATAACTAAATTCACACACTCTCTCAACCTAGTCTATTTTCTCTCATGCGTAGCCAATTTTATCACCGTGGAGAATTACATACATCTCATTCAACTATCATATCCATGAAACTCTCTACTACTATCCAACACAACATAAGGAAGGACTTCCCTTTATTTTCTCAACACCCCCTTAGAGAACCCTTCCTTCCTAGACCTCTTTAGGGTGTGTAGAAAGAGGAAAACCTATTGGATGCTTTCAAGAATTGATTTTTAAAATAAAATCTTAGCTTCTCAATAATTCTAAGATAATCAAATGTATAGTGGGTAAAGGTTCCAAACTTTTCCAACCTCTATGCTCACCTACAACCATCATTCTTCACTCTAATATCTACAATTTTTTCCTTCGTAGTGATGGTTCAGTTAATTTCTCAATTTGATAAGTGTTTGCAATGAGAGAACAACATGAACAATGTAGTAAATGAAATTTTTCCTCGAGAGTGAGTGATAGAGTCAAATGGAAAAAATGAGAGGATTCATGAAAATATAACTGACATTGCTTCACCACTACTTATGACAATATAATGAAGGACTCTTACAATCTTCTTATGGAATATATTAGGCATATGGATCCATAACTACATGAAAATACTTGCTCACCAACGTCTCACCTGCATTCAATGATTGATTTAATAATTCGAACGAGTTAAATGGATTATTTAAGGAACATGGTAGAAACTAGTTGAGTTATAAGGCTAACACATGGAAGTAGAGGATTTACTTTCCTATAGGCTCCATTTCCTCTCCAACAAAATGTTTACATAGATTTTCCCCATGACAAGCCAATCAAATTGCCCATACATTCTTATTTACATAATACATGCCTAGTCATACATTAGTTGATCCTTGGTATTGAACATTTATTACATTCTTGGATATATAGAGATCTAGTTATACCTCCTAAATCTGTATCACATGACGGATATGCCAATACAAAACCAAATCTTAATGAAAAATTCATATGACACCAATATATGTGGGAGACAACTCTAACACTTAGCTATAGGAATGGAAAATGTAGAGTTACGAGTCCACAATAAGATGACGATAGTTGTTCTTGCAAAAAAAAGGAACTCAAAAAAAAGTGATTCTTGCAAAAAAAAGGAACTCTTTTATTTTTCTCCACTATGATTTAAGCAATAAGAATCGCATGTGATACATGTGGAAGAAGTATAAGAAATGTGGCAGAGAAAAGTTGAATTCAATCACTAACATGTATACACATTATGCTTTATTCATAATAACACCACGCTTGTGAAGATTGTATCTTTTGTAGCCATGGAGTTTGCATTAAAAATATTTTATTCTAAATAAAACATATATTTAAAGACTAAATTATAGAATTATAAATTATTATTGAAAATAACTACTTTTTTTAATTTCTGAATATTTCAAATTTCAAATTTTAATTATAGAGTATATAAAAATATTAAATACTTTATATTCTTAACCATATTATTATAAAAAATTAAATATTTATTTATAGCAAATTAAAGAATATTTAAAAACATCACATTAAATATCCATTCATTGCTTCCTATCCAAATATCACATAGTAAAATCATTGTTATAACCTTTACATGTATTGGCTTTATAAGAATTTAGTAGCGTTAACCCCAAACACATAAACCCCTAACCTACAATCTATAAATCCAAAAACCCCTAAGCACATAAGCACTTGGGGATTATGGTTTAGTTGAGGAATTAAAGGCCTTTAGGGGGCAGGGGCTCTAGGAATCAATGGAAAAATAGGGATTTATTGGGCAATAAATGCACTAAACGTTACCCACTGAACAAAGCAACATTATACACTGGCGTGCACACGTTAGTATCGCGTGTGCGTTCCTTCCGTGTGTGTGCCCCTGCTGAACATGACAATTTCCAAATGACCCACGCTCTTATCCCACTTTTTTTCGCTCAATTCACATTTTTTTCGGTCTTCTCACACACAACTCTACAGTCTTTTGCATTTTGGATTGAATTCACACACCTCTTGGAGTTTATTTGGAAATTTAGATTGAATACACACACCAATTGGACTCTATTTGGCTCTTTGGATTGAATTCTCATGCTGCTTGGACACACTCGAGCTCTGCTTACATCTAGTGGCTACATCAAAAGACCATTTTACATTGCAAGCAAGGAGCAATCCTTGAGGTATGGTGTCATTTTTTCTTTATGAATTGTATTTTAGTCTTCATTCACTTTGTTTGAATTGTATGTATTGTAGTTTTTCCTCATGAATTGTATGATAAATGTATTTTAGTCTTCTTAATATTCATCATAGACAATAAAAAACATCTTACCACAAAAAAACTACAACATGCACCAAACAATGCTTTCAACCTTTCGTAATTATAACAAAAAAAACTTACTTGCATCACCACCAATAGCCTTTCATAATCACATAACTCCATCCAATACACAAACATTTGTTGAATTCCTCATGATTTCACTACAACAACTCACATAAACACCAAAAGGATCAAATTCTTAATCTTTAGGGGCGATTTTCCATCTTCCAAAACATGAGAATGAAGTGAGTAGGAGCTTCTTTTTGTATAGGAAATGTGCTCCTACTAACACCCCATACCACCATTCAATACCATCTACTAACCCAAACTATTGTCAAAAAACCATGTGCCAAGTGCCAAGCTACCAAAATGAGGCTTATTATTGATTGTTTCAAGATGATAAGAAAACATTTCAAACTGAGGTCCTAGAGGTGATGTTGTTGTTATTTCTAGGGCATTCTCAATAGTTTTTAAATATGCTAATATACCTTGAGTTACAGGTATATTAATATCTTCATATAATGATATTTCATCTAGTTTATCTCATTGTTTTCTATTCTTTAGAAACTTGTTGTTTACAATGAGTTTCAACAAGTTTTTCTAGGTATACAAGTAACACAAGCTCTATGCATGTACATATTAATGGGATGTTTAGTATTTAGTTTGGAAAGTTATTTTGTATTGAATAACAATACTAGAGACCAAAATCAATTAAATTTTATTGTCTACAAGAACAAGGAAATCAATTAGATAGATTATGGAATTCTTAAATGAAGTAACCAACCATTAAACTCATTGTCGGAAGGGTGGTATTTCCATAAGAGTCAAACAATATATTCTAACCCAACATATCACAAGAATTTGGAGCAAACAACACGAGTTCTCTAGAAAAACAACCCTCTATTCTATGTGAAGGAGAGAACCACCAAAATCATACATGGTAGGGTTAAATCAAATTCAAATTACAATACCACAACAAGACCACTCACATTGAAGGAAATTTTGACTATGTGGCTAAGAGTTCATGGCCTAATTAATTAGGTAAGTTTGGGGACCCAAGGGAGGATCCTCAACTAAATAATAGCCCGATAGCACTAAAGGCCCAAGTGGCATCCTAATTAGCAAGAGAGGTACCCTAGTGGGTTGGCCCAAGCTGTAAGTTTTAAACTTGTGTAGAGAAGCAAATCATACAAATTATTTTAAGAAAAATAGAGATTACACCACAACATTCATACATAAAACACACATATTTACCCTAGAAACCCTTAACTGAAAAAACTAGCAAAACTTAGAGCCACACATCTCACTTTTCTCATTATGGTTATTAACCACTAAAAATACAATATGTAGGTATTTTATAGCATCCAAAACCATTATATGATAAACCATATTAGAAATGTACCTCAATCCCTTTTTTTTTTACAGTAACGGTTAAGGAGCCTTATATTAAAAAGATAGGTCTATTACAAAAATTGGGAAGACTGTACCTAACAAAAGGAGGGAAGAGGGCACCTCGAAACCAGTCTTTAAACTTCGCAGAAAACATAGATACATAACTAAACCATAAAGAGAAGAGGACTGACTGCGATTACAACTGATTACATATATAAAACTTAAAGAATAAGACTTAGCATATAGATAAACCGAAGCTCAATTCTCTGTAGAACGACGGGCCTTTTTCTTGCTGCTTGAGGCCAGATTCACATTGTCTTCCATTCCCAGAATCACAGATGGGCTGTTGCTCTTGCTGGTTCGAATACAATCCACCTTGGCTTCTACAATCCCGAGACAATTGTGCATAGACTCCATTTTGCCAGCCATGCCATCAAAGTACTCCTTCATTTTGCTACTGATGTTTCTAACCTCAGAATTTTCAATTTGGGAAAAGGTGGCAAGGTGAGAGATAGTTTTCTTTAGGTCTTTATTCTCACCTCTTAGCCAATAGACTTGAGATTCAATGTCTTGCAGATGAGAGAGAATGCCAGGAGGAGCAATTTCCGGCCCACAGGGGGAGTCCAGATTCATAACACCCACATTTTCCTCAGCCACGTTCCACAGTTTTCCAACTACTGACTCCCCATTGTTGCCGCCCAAGTGCTGCAGGGAGCCGTGGTGAATTGAGCCGCCGAAATTTTGATTGTTACTGGCGTAGTTTGGAGTGTTGATGGCATCAAGGGGATGCCAAATTTTCCCAAAGTACTGCTCGAAACCATTCTGCATACCGGTGACAAGATTCCTCACTTTCCCAACACCCTGCTGAACCCAACCTATGCTATTTTCCATGGGTTTGGGATGTTTGCGACGGACATGCCTCATACTGTTGACTAGAGATCCATGAATCTTCTTATCGCTGTTCCCAATTCCCCTGAACCACTTCCAAAGCAGAGAGGTAGCGATTCAAACCAATGCCCTCAGCGTTAACCTGGATGGATGTCTTACATTGACGGCACTGAAGCGCCATAAGGCAGAGTCCGGGATTATTACCAACATTTCCATTGTCCATACTGCAACACACACCAAGACACCAGAGTTGAGTCGAGTCTATCTTCTAGGGAAAGCCGAAATGAAGAGCTTGTGCATTGCCTTCGTCCAGGTATTTGAAATAGGTGCTGGAAACCACGCCTTCTATTCGCATGTGAGACAGAAGGATCCAGGATGCATACGCCATCACAACTTCCTAGGGAAGGGGAGACAAGATCTTGGGTAGATATTGAGGGTGACCAAAGGTGCCATCAACCAATTAATTGAGGTGGCCGAAACAAGAAAATTCATGGGGATCAAGATCAAAGGGTGAAGTCCAAGGTTGTGTAGAAGTGTGGAACCCAAAATATTATGGAACCCAATCAATTGTGGAATATTGTCCATTTTTAACCATAAGGCCACAATTAAGTCCCGCTCCAATATTTTCCATGGAGTCGGCTTGTTGATTGTCGTTTCTCAGAATGTGGTAGAGGGAGATAGAACTAAGATCTTTTATCTTGTGGAAGAATTGAAAGTGAAACTTGGATGAGGGTTGATGGGTGTTATTAGCTAGGGCCCTTGCTTCTTTGATCACTAGGAGCAAGTCTCCAATTGCAACCAGATCCTGGACATTGTTTTCCTTGGCGATGTCAATTCCTTTGAGTAACGCAAGCCACTCCGCCTCATTGTTGCTCTGCTTCCCTATACCCCATGCATAGTCAATTAGTTTGTTTCCTTCGGAGTCCAGAAGAACTCCCCCTGCACCTTCCAACCCAATATGTACCTCAATCCCTTGACTGGGATTAAATTACACATTTTTAGGAAAAACCCAAAAATAGCTCGAAAATAGCCCAAAAAAATTTGAACTTGCCTTTGACTCGTATTGGAAATGAGATAACACCCATTTTCGATGTCCACTACGCAAAGCAGGGGGAGGGTGCTGACACCCCTTGGGACCCTCCCCGAGCTAGCTCCCAACAAATACGACAAAGCACTAGAGGATTGGGAATCGTTAGACCCCGTTGTTAGACGCAATACCCACACACACATGTAGAGAATATAGTACATACCCAAGAAAAACATCTACTATAGCTAAACATGTGACAAATGAAGGACAAATGTGAAATGAAGACCCTACCATGGTAATAGATGTAAAACGAGAAACCACAACCACACATTTAGACAAAAGTGAGGTTGCACTCAAAATGAGGGAATTCACCACACTACAAGCCTATGTCACTAATATGGATAGTAGGACCTTGGTGCCAGCCTAGATTGGGTTGTGCATTGCTGAAACATTATTAAATCCCACATCAATATTGATTGAATAAGTGTATGATCGATACCAGTAACACAATCTCTATGCATGTACACACTATTGGGATGTTGAAAGCAAAAAAGATCTTTGCTGCACCATTTCGATCATTTTTTGTAATAGTTGCAATGGCCTCATGCCACCTTCTTTCTTGCTACCATATTAGTTTTCTCTATATGTCCAATGTCCAGAAAACAAAACATAATTCCATGACCATAGTTTACATTATACACTTAGGAAGATAATACACATAGGTTTGCACAGTACCCAATCAATTGCTACATCGAGTTTTAAAAAGCTTGCACATTATACAAGTCATATTACCACTCAATGTATAAATATTGTCTAAATCTTGTGTCGATTCTATCTTATTCGTGGTAAAATTTTGTTTTCCTCATTGCATAATTGAAAAATAATATCTTATTTTTTATTTATTTTTCAGGGTGATATTATTTTTTTGTTAAAGAACATATTGAAGATGGGAAACATACGTAATAATAAAAGAAATTCTAGAAGGAAGGAGTTGTCCCTTGAAAAGGCCCACGTGATAAGAGAAAAGGCTAGGTTGTCCATGGAAAAATGTAGACATCAAAATTTCAGTTCCTTAGATCCTAGTGCAATGCATGCCACGACGACTTCGAGTTCATCAGGAGAAGTGAAATGGATGCGGGTAATGGATCCCTCTAAAAATCCAACATCAAGTGATCATCCAGCGAATAATCCATCAACAAGCAATGATGAATTGGATCAAGTCAATCAAATCTTGATTGATGTTGAGTATGCAAGGATGGATGTTGAACAAGTTGTTAATTGGAAACCTCCCCAAGAAGAGCACACACATGTTGAACACACTCCCTTTCAGGACCAAATTGTGAATGAAGTGCCATAACAAACTGGTAATGAGACTTGTACTTCCTGTCCAACTCCCTTTCCTCGACTATCAAGTGGACGAATAAGAACTCCTACATGTATTCATGTGGATTAAAGTTCCTTATCAGGACTTGAAGGTAAGTTTCCTAAATGCACTATTTATTTCAATTGTAGCAAGATTATCAAAGAATTTTTTGTATCCAAAAGCAATGCAACAAAATGTCAACTCTTACCACCTTTGTTAAAATCACATTGTATATCTCATGTTAGGAGAATTTTAGGCATATAAAGAGTTATATATTCATAGGCCAATAGTCATGTTGTTATAAATCCACAGTTTGCATTTAATTTGATTGGAAAAACTTCTCGTACAAAAGATATTAATGCATCCCATCATGTACTGTCAGAATCATTTGTAGACAAATCCACAAGGCAACGTCGCTTGTTATCACACACATGTAAAATATCTAAAGTAGATAGAAAGACTCTTCAAAATTATTCTTCTATTAGAGAAAAAATTGATACCCCAGGAAAAAAATATTGTTGTGCCTTTTTTGGTAGGTTACCTCATTCAAACATTAAGCTAATTGATGTTGTTAAAGAACTAGTACAAAAGTTTTGGCATGATAACACTAGACCGTCAACGAATCAAAGAGATGTGCTAAAGTTGAGAAAATTTGTTAAGGGGTGTGAACCCCGTGTCAAGCACTTCCTTGACAAAACACAAAGGGAACTTGATCCACTCGGGGCTAGTGTCGATGTATATGTAACTTCAGAATGTATTTCATCTGTGTATTATATATATATTTATTGTACCCTTATAAGAGATGTGTCATTCCTCTATAAGGAAGTGTCGTCATGTGGATTGACAAGTGTCGCAAGTGTGTGTACTTGCCGATGGGTTATTAGACCACCATGTGGGGTCGGCCCTGAATTATATATAATATAATGTGGATGTACCTAGCTAGACAAGTCGGCCCCATAAGGTCACTGGGCAAAAAGGTTAGTATAAATAGAGATCGAAGATCTCTATTTTACACACTCGGAAAAGTAACTCACTCTCACTCAGAAGGTGGCGCACTAGTGAGGAGGAGGATCATCTGCTACTAGGAGACTATCTCAGTGATATTGGGTTGTACTTTGGTTGAGCCATTGCTCTCTCTATCTCTGAGGAAGTTGTGGGGTTTTTCACCTTAGGGTTTTCCCCACAGAAACTGTATGTCTCTTGTCTCTTATGCTTTTGATTCTTGTGATGCTTGTCATATTGTGATTGTCATGCATTGATATACTGTATATGTTATTCTCTCAGCAAAGATCCTAGAGTATTGTGAATTAATGCTCAAAATTTAACATGGTATCAGAGCTAACCTAAGAAGAAGACATTTTGCAGTGACAGAAGCTTGAGTTCCTTTTTTATTGGGTTTCTCTCCACATATTTTGAAAATCAGTATAGTAGATTGACTCTACTCATCAAGGCGCATCTATCTGTCCAATCAGAACTCAATTCTGAGCATTTTTCAGATTTGGCCCTAAAAATTAGGGTTTCCACAAAAATAGGAATTTCTGGAATCTGAATACACAGCTGGACGCTCCTTGAAAAAATCGAAGTTTAGAGCTTTGGATCAATATTTTTGGCTGGGTAGATCTCCGGGAAACTCAAACCCTAATTCAGGGCTCTCCCCAGTAAACCCGAGAGGACAAAAGGACAAATCTGAAGGGTAAAGCTTTGCTGATCTCAAATTCTGAATGCACCAGGCTGATCAACTCATCAAAGTGCATCTTTCTATCCTTTTATAAATTTGAAATTCACATTTTGAATTTTTAGGGTTTTCCCAACAAACCCTAATTCGGGACCAGATCCAGTTTTCAGCATTTCAAGTGGTAAGATCTAAATCTCTTCTATTTCCATTTGAAGTACTCTTTAAGATGTCTCACCACACCAAGCTTGAGGATAAGCTTGAAGGAGATGATAACTTCCGAGCTTGGAAGTATAGGATTGGGTTAATCCTGGAAGAGAATGAGTTGGACTCATATGTGAAAGAAGACATCCCTATCCCAGAGGATGAAGAGGCTAAGGTATTGCATAAGAAGAACTTGGTCAAGGCAAAGAGAATCATTGCTGATTCCATTAAAGATCATCTCATACCCCATGTGTCCTCTCTAAAGACACCCAAGGAGATGTTTGACTCTTTGACCAAGCTATTTGAAGGGAAGAACATAAATCGGAAGATGACCCTGCGGAACCAATTGAAAGGAGTAAAGTTTCAGAATGGAGAAACCATTCAATCTTATTTTTCAAGGGTCTCCCAGATCAAGGAACAACTAGAAGCAGTGGATGAAATGGTGGAGAATGGTGAAGTGGTGATGACCACTCTAAATGGCCTACCCAGGTCATGGGATTCCTTTATCCAAGGAATTTGTGCAAGGAAGAAATTGACCTCCTTCAGTAGACTACGGGAAGAATGCTCACAAGAAGAAGCAAGGCTTGTGGCACGAGAAGAAAAGATGGGGAATGAAGATCAAGCTCTCACAACTCACACCAAGAAAGGGAAGTCCAAGAGAGAGCCATCTCACTCCAAGAAATCTTCACATCACTTCAAAGAAAGAAGAATATGCTTCACCTGTAATGAGAAAGGACATATTTCCATAAATTGTCCCAAGAACAAGAAGGACAACAACAAATCCAACAAGAAGAAGAAGGGAAGCAAAAGAAGGTTTCATGCTCATGCTGCCGAGGATGATGAACCACCCAAGAAGAAGGCTAGGGCAGAAAGTGATGATGACTCATCAAGTGAAGAAGAGTATGTTCTAATCTCTGCTCTCACAGGTACCATCTCCCATGGTTGTAATGATTGGTTGATTGATAGTGGGGCTTCCAAACACATGACTGGGTTTAAAGAATCTTTTGTGAATCTATCTAAACATGAATCACCCCATAAGGTGAAACTTGGGGATGATTATCAATACCCAATCAAAGGAAGTGGTGAAGCCTCCTACAACCTAGATTCTGGCAAATCCTTGAAGATGAAAGAAGTTCTTTATGTACCTGGGCTCAAGAAGAACTTACTCTCAATCTCTGCATTGGATGCAAAAGGTATGAGGGTTGCATTTGTGGATGGCCAAGTCCTAATGTGGCCAAAGGGAAAGACCATAGTTGATGCAATAGTGATTGGAGAGCAAGAGGGAGGTTTGTATAAATTGAAGGGACAACTTGAACATGCCATGGTACATGAATCCATAGAGCCAAGTGAACTTTGGCATAGAAGACTTGCTCATATGCACTATAGGGCACTTCCAATTGCAAGCAAGGCTGTAGAGGGTCTTCCTGAAATCAAGACCAAACATGAAGGTGTTTGCAAAGGATGTGCAAAAGGAAAGAACATTAAGAAGGATTTCCCAAGCAGTGAAAGCAAGGCAAAAGACATCCTGGAAATCATCCTCTCAGATATATGTGGTCCTATGTCATCCAGCTCTCTTAGTGGGTATGTTTACTATGTCTCATTTATTGATGACTTCTCCAGGAATACTTGGGTATACTTCTTGAAGAACAAAGATGAGGTGTTTGATAAGTTCAAGGAATTCAAAACCTTGATGGAGAATCAAACTGACAAGAAGATCAAAACATTCAGATCCGACAATG
Organism: Larix kaempferi; assembly: GCA_027924585.1. Taxonomy (NCBI): domain Eukaryota; kingdom Viridiplantae; phylum Streptophyta; class Pinopsida; order Pinales; family Pinaceae; genus Larix; species Larix kaempferi. Next base: position 5,198,136 of record BSBM01000143.1, read on the forward strand.
GTGGAGAATTCACCTCAGGTGACTTCAAGAAGCTTTGCAGCGATTCAGGGATTAAGAGGGAGTTGACTACTCCTTACAATCCACAACAGAATGGAGTTGCAGAAAGGAAGAACAGAACAATCATGGAAGCAGCAAGAGCAATGCTCCATGACCAGGATCTACCTATGAATCTATGGGCAGAAGCAGCTAGAACAGCTGTATATGTGCAGAACAGAACACCCCACAAGATATTGGACAACAAGACACTAGAAGAGGTATTTTCTGGTAAGAAACTTGAAGTCAGCCATCTTAGAATATTTGGTTGTCCAGTATACACTCATGTCCCAAAAGAAAAGAGGACTAAACTAGATCCTTCAGGAAAGAAGGGTATCTTTGTGGGTTACAGTGAAAGCTCGAAGGCTTACAGAATATACTTTCCAGGGTTCAAGAAGATTGATGTCAGCAGGGATTTAACATTTGATGAAAACTCAGCATTCATCAAATCAAGGAAGGCACCTATCAGAGTTTATGAAGAACCTAAGGAAACTAGATTTCAAGACACCACCATGACTGAAGAAGTTCCAGAAGTTGTTCGTGAGTTTGAAGATCTGCAAGAACCTATAGATCCACCCCGTGAGGATAACTCTCACAAAAGGAAACCTGCATGGGCTAGAGAGCTCATTCAAGATGCAGAAAGATTTGGCATTCCAAAAGAAGAACACAGAACAAAGAAGAGAACCACATCACATACCAGCTATGTTGCTTTACTCTGTGACATTATGAACAAAGAGCCTTCCAGTTATGAAGAAGCAATGGAAAAGAAAGAATGGAAGGATGCCATGGTTGAGGAATACCAATCAATAATGAAGAATGATGTTTGGGATGTTGTCCCAAGACCTAAAGAGAAGTCTGTTGTAACTTCTAAATGGATCTTCAAAATCAAGCATGCTGCAGATGGCAGTGTAGAGAAATACAAGGCAATATTCGTAGCTCGTGGCTTCTCTTAGAAAGAGGGAATAGATTATGAAGAAAATTTTGCACCTGTAGCCAGGTATACTTCCATCAAAACAGTACTTGCCCTGGCTGCAGCTATGAAATGGAAAATACACTAGATGGATGTCAAGACTGCTTTCTTGAATGGTGTAGTTGAAGAGAAAGTATATGTGGAGCAGCCACTCGGTTTTGAAATACATGACAGGGAGTCATATGTGTGCAGATTGAAGAAAGCCTTGTATGGCTTGAAACAAGCTCCCAAAACTTGGTATGGTAGGATGGACAGTTTCCTATCTAGTTTGGGCTTTACCAAGAGTAAAGCGGATTCCAACCTTTACTACAAGGTTGAGGAAGGGAATCCTGTGATTCTACTCTTGTATGTGGATGACTTATTTGTAACAGGAGATGACAAACTGATTGCAGATACTAAGAGGAAGCTTGCTGCTGAATTTGATATGAAAGATTTGGGAATGATGCACTATTTCCTAGGTATGGAGGTGTGGCAGAGTGCAGGTGGGATCTTCCTTGGTCAAGGGAAGTACACAGTAGATATCCTGAAGAGATTTGGGATGATGGATTGCAAGGCCATGGCCACACCTATGGCATTGAATCTGAAGATGCTTCATCTGAGCCGATTGATGTCTCCATGTATCGTCAGATGATTGGGTCCTTGATGTACCTGACGAACAGGAGACCGAACATTTGCTTTGCTGTGAACACATTGAGCCAGTTCCTGACGGATCCGAGGAGTGTTCACCTGATTTCTGTAAAGCATGTTCTGAGGTACCTGAAGGGTACAATGGATTATGGGCTAAAGTATGAAGCGAATCAAAATTTTAACCTGCAGGGCTATGTTGATTCATATTGGGCTGGCAGTGTTGCAGATAGGAAGAGCACATCTGGGTGCTGCTTCAGTATGGGATCAGGTGTGATCTCTTGGTTTAGCAGGAAGCAGTCCTGCGTAGCACTGAGTACAGCTGAGGCAGAGTATGTTGCAGCCTGTTCAGCTAGTTGTGAGGCAGTATGGCTACGGAAGCTACTGTCTGAGTTATTTTATCTACCGTTGGATGCTACTGGTATATTCTATGATAACTAGAGTTGTGTGAAGCTGTCCGAGAACCCAGTGTTTCATGACAGGTCGAAACACATAGAGATCAAATATCACTATATCAGGGATATGGTGCAGAGAGGAGCTGTGAAGCTCCTGTATGTTGCGACAGATGAGCAGATTGCAGATGTGCTGACGAAGCCACTAGCTAGGGTGAAGTTCGAGTACTTCAGAGAGAGGCTTGGCGTTCTTTAGATCGAGGACACCTCGAGGAAGAAGTGATGGACACATCTGTTGAAGCCATTCCAAGCATGTTGGAAGGAGGATCCTTCACATGGCTATGGATGTAAGTGCTGGATGATGAGCATCAGGATGATGTTATGGTTTCTGCTAGATATGATCAGTTGGATCATTTTTATGTATGTATGTATGCATCATGTTGGATGCTGGATATGATAAGTTGGATCATTTATATATGTACGCATCATGTTGGATGCTGGATATGATTAGTTGGATCATTTATATGTATGTACGCATCATGTTGGATGCTGGATATGATCAGCTGGATCATTTAGATGTATGTAGGCATCATGTTGGATGCTTGGACCATGTATCTGTATATGTATCAGGTGGATACATTGTATGATCAGGTAGATCATGTATATTGATATGTATTAGATATGATCAGGTAGATCATGTATGGATACATTTTGTGGATCATGTATCTATGTATCAGGTGGATACACTATGTATGATGATATGTATCAAGTAGATACTTGGTGTGCATCAGATGGATGCATTGTATGATCAGGGTGATCGTGGATGACTAGCTTCTCCAGATGACATGCAGCAGGATGTTGCAGTGATGATGATCAGGATGATCATGTGTACATCAGGATGATGTATGGTGAGTATCAGATGATACTTTGTGGCCGTGGATCAGGTTGTGTAGATAAGCATGTAATTTGTGCCCTGGGAGATTTGCAGATGGTCTTTCGAAGTTTTTCCTATGGCATGTAATCCGGTGCCCTGGGACATCTGGCAAATGCTCTTTCGAGGTTTTGATTGGGAGGACATATAATTTGTGCCCTGGGAGATATGCAGATAGTCTTTCGAGGTTTTTCCTATGGCATGTAATTCGGTGCCCTGGGATATCTGGCAGATGCTCTTTCGAGGTTTTGTCCTATGGAATGTAATTTGCTCCTGGGAGATTTGGACAGGATGAAAAAGGCCTCAGATGCTTCAGCCATGTTTTGCCATGACCACATGTAATTTGCTCCTGGGAGATCTGGACAGGATGAAAAAGGCCTTAGATGCTTCAGCCAGGTTTTGTGGTGGACCACATGTAATGTGCTCCTGGGAGATCCTACAGGTAGAGCTGTGTGCTTGTAACAGCCTGGGATGCTTCAGCCAGGTTTTGTGGTGAGATCACATGTAATGTGCTCCTGGGAGATCCGACAGGTAGAGCCGTGTGCTCGTAACAGCCTGGGATGCTTCAGCCAGGTTTTGTGATGGGTCACATGTAATGTGCTCCTGGGAGATCCTACAGGTAGAGCTATGTGCTCGTAATAACCTGGGGATGCTGCAGCCAGGTTTTGTGACGCACGTAATAAGTCATGAGAATTTCCATAGTATGGCCAGTGATGATGAAGACTTGCAAGTGGTGGGCCTACATCCAGTATGAAATAGGACTGGCTCTGTAGAACTTCCTATGACGAGTAGAGTCAGAGATTGGTTGAGATAGCAGAAACAATGACGATGATGACGACAATGCATTGATGACGATGATCCCGAGAAGAAGACTTGTCTAGCAGATCTTTGTCGAGAAATACCTTCCTAGTTAAGAGGGAGTGTTGATGTATATGTAACTTCGGAATGTATTTCATCTGTGTATTTTATATATATTTATTGTACCCTTATAAGAGATGTGTCATTCCTCTATAAGGAAGTGTCGTCATGTGGATTGACAAGTGTCACAAGTGTGTGTACTTGCTGATGGGTTATTAGACCACCATGTGGGGTCGGCCCTGAATTATATATAATATAATGTGGATGTACCTAGCTAGACAAGTTGGCCCCATAAGGTCACTGGGAAAAAAGGTTAGTATAAATAGAGATCGAAGATCTCTATTTTACACACTCGGAAAAGTAACTCACTCTCACTCAGAAGGTGGCGCACTAGTGAGGAGGAGGATCATCTGCTACTAGGAGACTATCTCAGTGTTATTTGGTTGTACTTTGGTTGATCCATTGCTCTCTCTATCTCTGAGGAAGTTGTGGGGTTTTTTACCTTAGGGTTTTCCCCACGGAAACTCTGTGTCTCTTGTCTCTTATGCTTTTGATTCTTGTGATGCTTGTCATATTGTGATTGTCATGCATTGATATACTGTATATGTTATTCTCTCAGCAAAGATCCTAGAGTATTGTGAATTAATGCTCAAAATTTAACAGCTAGGAAGCTGAGGGGGACAATAGTTCAACTAAATGGGTCGGCTCTATTATGATGAAAGCATAAGAAATAGAATAGGAAAGCAGGATTACACTACCCAGATAAACATAAATACACAGACAAATGTGCAGGAATGTGAAATGATCTCTATTACTGAAAACTTGCTAGATAATATATATATATTACAATAGTTTACATGCTTATATAAAGAGTGTTGAGACGGTTGGGTTCCTGCCCGTTACGTTGAGTTACAAAAGAAGTTATAATGATTCGATAGTTCAACCATTATGGTTGACTGGAAGATAGAGAGACAATATATCAGAGTTCAACAGTCGCAAGTCGCAAGATGGTGTTGCGCAAGTCGCAGGTCGATGCTGCATGTCGACGTCGCGAAACTGTGAGGTCGTCGAACATGTCGAAGTCGCAGAGGTGTCAAAGTCATGTTGAAGTTGGAACTCATTGGAGTTGTGTTGACGATGGCTTGTCGCAGTAGATGTCGGCATGCGACAACAATGGCAACTGCAATATGGATCAGACCTCCTTCCTTAAGAAACAATGGTCTCCATTGTTTGCTCGTGAAGGTGAGGAAACTTTTCGGTTAGGTCGGTATCATAGTACCACTTTCCTTGTGCTGGGATGTGGCCTGCTTTAGCAACTTGAAACAAGGGAATTGTGTTCGTCCTTGTATGGCGTACTCGTTGTCCCACAATGGTGTCGTAAGGAAGATGCTCTTGAACATCTCGATGGATGTCGTCGGGTTCTGCTATTTGCAAGTCATTCTGTTCCAACAATGGTGCATGGTATGGTTGAAGTAGATCCACATTGAAGACTAGATGTAGACCAAGGCATGCATGAATGTCGAGAAGGAAAGTGTTTTCTCCAATTTGCTGAAGAATACTATATGGACCATATCACAAAGGTTTGAGATTCTTGAATGGGCCAATGAAGTGCTCCTTCTTAATTTGTAACCAGACCTTATTCCCAATTTGGAATGAATGAGGAATACGATGCTTATCGTGTCGGGCCTTAGCTTTTGTGTTTGCTAGTTGCAACATGTCTTGTGCTTGTCGCTGGATGTCGCAAATATTTTATCGAAACTTCAATGCTTTTTCAACTTCTTGCTGGATGTGGTCGGTGTTGTTCGATTGTGTCGAGGATCTAATCAGGTCGATAGGCACTGAGGGTTGAAATCCATAATAGATCTCAAGTGGACTCTTTCCCGTAGAGTTGTGCTGAGCACGATTGTAGTTGTGTTGTATGTATGGAATTCTGTCATCCCATGTTCGTCGATGCTTGTGGTTGTACATGGGAAGCAGTTGTATGGCCAAGCAATTAACAACTTTCGTCTGTCCGTCGGTCTGCGGATGCAAAGCTGTCGACAATGAGATTAGTGTGTCTAGCCGTTGCCAAAGGGTCTTCCAAAGTATGCTGATGAATCTGGCATCTCGGTTGGAAATGATGGTTGTCGGTAAACCATAGTGTTTCCAAACATGTGTGAAGAAGAGCCGAGCAGTCTGTTGCGTTGTCGTAATCTTCTTGCATGGTATGAGAATGACCATCTTGGAAAATCTGTCGACTACTACTAAGATCGCATCATGCTGATGTTCGGTAGTAGGATATCATGTCAAGTAGTCCATAGAAATAGATTCCCATGGTCAACTAGGAACTGACAGAGATGTGTACAATCCCCGTCGTTGATTAGGTAGCTTAGCAATAACACAAACCACGCATGATCGAATGTACTTGTTGACATTGGTTTTAAGTGTAGGACAAAATAAATACTTCTTCGGAATAACAAGTGTATTTTCTACTCCAAAGTGTCTTGCTGTATTGTTGTAGTGCGCATCCCAAATGAGCTGCGGTCGATGCTCACCGGTCGTTACACAAAGCTGTCCGAGCTTGTATAGCAAGGTATCTTTCAGGAAATAGTCGACGGTCGACGACTTGTTAGTTTGAAGCTGTCAATAGACTGGTGAAAAGTCAATGTCTTCCTGATACAACTGAGACCAAGTAGTGGTGTCATATCCCTGCATACTCATCATTGTAAAAAGGAGAGTAATGGGCGTCCTGCTTAGACAATCGGCGGCGACATTAGCTTTACCTTTCTGATACTTAATTACCAACTGGAATTGTTGCAGGTAATTAATCCACTTAAGCTATTGAGTTGTTTGAAGTTTTCATTGGGTCAGAGAGAATTGAAGAGGCTTGTGGTCAATGAGGATGACCGTTTCCTTGCCAAGGATGTAATTCCTTCATTGCTTGAGAGCTTGCACAATGGCGTACAATTATTTTTCGTATGTCAAAAACCTTCTAATGTTGTCGTTAAAAGTTTCGGAATGAAAAGTGAGTGGGTGACCAGACTGAGTGATCACTGCGCCCAAGGAATAGTCCAATGCATCTGTCTCAATCTCAAAGGGATGATGCAAATCAGGTAACACAAGTACTGGTGCAGTGCAGAGCTTGTGCTTGAGATGTTCAAAAGCTACTTGTTGTGTCGGTGTCCATTTAAAGACAGTTTTCCCACTTCCTTTTGTCAACTGATTCAAGGGCCAGGATATGTAACTGAAGCTGAGTATGAATCGTCGATAGAAATTCGCCAAACCAAGAAAAATTCTGAGTTCTTGAATGGTGTGAGGAATTGGCCAATATTTGAGAATTTGTACTTTGTTTGGGTCGACATGAATGCCTGCAGAGTCAATTACAAACCCCAAATAGTTGATGCTGTTCATCGCAAAGGAACATTTTTCCATGTTTAAATAGAGTCGATGTTGCTGGAGAGTGTCGAGGACTTGCTGAAGTTGTTCGACATGTTGTTCCCATGATTGATGGAAAATCAATATGTCGTCAAGGTAGAAAATGACCCCTTTTCCGATGAAAGGTCGAAGAATTTTATCCATGTATCACATGAAGGTCGCAGGTGCATTGGTTAAGCTGAAAGGCATGACTAACCATTCAAACAATCCTTCCTTGGTCTTGAAAGAAGTTTTCCATATATCTGAGGGTTCGATTGGAATCTGATGATATCCCGACTTGAGGTCGAGCTTAGTAAAGAACTTAACACCTTTCAGACAGTCGATAAGCTCATCTATAAGCGACATAGGGTACTGATTCTTCACCAATATTTTGTTAAGTGCCCTGTATTCGATGCACATGCTCCAAGTTCTATTTTTCTTTGGAACAAAGACGACTGGACTTACATAAGGAGAGGAGATGGGTCGAATATGGCCTTTGTCGATTAAATCTTGGATTTGTCTGTGAATCTCTTCATTTTTTAGAATGGATGTTCTGTAGACAGATGCGTTAGGAAAAGAAGAACCAGGAGCAAGTTCATTAGAGTGTTTTACCTGACAATGTAGAGGTACTCCATCTAGAACTTGAAATAGGTTCTGGTACTCATCAAGAATATTGTCGATATGCTGCTTCTGTCGGGAGCTGCACTTGTCAGTGACTTGACTGGTTGTTGCAATATTCCTAGAATGTTATGGATTTATCATAATAAATGTGAACTTCTGAGCATGATTGATGAGCTTGTTTAACTATTTTGCAGATATTATTACAACCATTGGTGTAGGTCGTCATTCTGGTATGCTGTATCGCTGATTTCCGATTCTGACAATCACCTTCTGTGGTCGTGACTGGTAAATTCCATGGAGATCCCGTAGGTAAGGTTTCCCAAATAGGGCGTCGGCTACGGAGAGAGGTGCCACATCGCAGAGTACTTCATATTCAAAAGTATTTATGAAGTATGCGAGCTTGCATTGTCGGGTGATCCTTAGCTCTTGTCCATCCTTCATCCAACCGATGTTGTAAGGCTGAGGATGCAGAGTGGTCACAAGACCTAGTTTCTTCACAAGTTCTTCAGAAACAAAGTTCTTCTGGCTCCCATTGTCCACAATCATATGCAATGGATTGTTCTGAACCCATATTTGTGTATGGAACAGGCACTCTCGTTCCTCCTCGTTGATGGTAGTCGAGGCTGCTGGAGTTGTCGATGTCAAAAGAATCGTTCCTTCTGAGTCATATTCTACCACAGTCTTGTCAAACGCGTCGGATGTCGACACTTTTTCCAAAAAGGTCTTCCGAGCTTTGCATTCAGACGTATCACGCCAAGATGAGCGATGGTAGTCGCACCATTTCCCGGTCGGTTGCTTGCTATGTTACTTTTTATGCAAATGATTCTTTTCGTGATCTGGCTTTGCTGGAGTCTGCGAAGGTTTCGACTTGTCGAAGTCGGCTGGTGCCTTCTTGTCGGTTGGTTGTCCTGATGTCAAATTTATCGTGAAGCGCACTTTTCCCTTCTGCTTGGTTTCAAGTTTGCTGGCATAATGGAATGCATATGCAAGCATATTAATAGTCAGAAACTCCATCTCATGCTGAATGTACTGGGATAAACTGCTAATGTACTTCAGAACAAGCAATTTTTATTCTTCTTGGACACCTAGTCTAGCCATGAGTCGATAAAACTCGTTGGTGTAGATTTGCACGGACTGGTATTTGCATTGCCTTAGCTACTGCCACTTATTATATTGCTGCTCAAGGTACTTCGGCGAGTAAAACGCCTTTCGGATGTGTTCGACGAATTTGTCCCATGTGTCGATGGGGTCTTCGCTTTTCTCCATCTTTGTCGATAGGTTCTCCCACCAGCAGTGCACAGATGTTGACATCTTTAAGGCTGCAATGGTAATCTTGTCGGCTTCTGAGAGTTGTTTCATAGAGTAATAGGACTCCAATTGTTGAACCCAATTGTCGATGGATTCTGCGTCAATCTTTCCTTCTAGATTCAGTATGTCCCAAATCATTTTCACTTTGAAGGGGTTGATTTTGTCAGAGTTGGTTATCGTCGGAAATGCTCCCGATGTCGAAGCAAATTGCGTGAGAATCTCATTGAACTGGGTGAACATCTTAGTTTGTTGTCGAGCCAGTGCTTGCTCTATGAGCTGTTGTGTCTCGTTGATTGCATGTCTTTCACTTGTTTCTTTTTCCATCTCTGGAGGTAGTGTCTGCTTGGATTGTTGAGTTTGTGAGTGAGTTTGAACCGGAATAAGTCAGGTAACTTCACTGGAAGTGTCTACGCAAAACTTAAGCACGAACAAAGTTGATACACTCTGACAAAGCTCTAAATAAGATTTGAATCTACTCTGATACCAATGATCCACTCGGGGCCAGGAAGCCGAGGGGGACTACAGTTCAGCGGAATGGATTGGCTCTGTTATGACGGGAGCATCAGAAATAGAATAGGTAAGTAGGATTACACTTTGCATTTAAACATAAATACACAAACAAATGTGCATGAATGCAAAATGATCTCTATTACTGAAAACCAGCTAGATAAGATGTATATCACAATAGTTTACATGCTTATATAAAGAGTGCTGAGATGATTGGGTGCCTGCCCATTACGTTCAGTCACAAAAGAGGTTATAACGATTTAACAGTTCAACCATTACAATCAACTGGAAGATAGAGAGACAGTCTGTCAGAGCTCAACAGTCGCAAGTTGCAATTTGACATCGCGAAACTGCAAGGTTGCAGAATGTCGAAGTCGGAACTCGTCGGAGTTGTGTCGACGACGGCTTGTCGCAGTAGATGTCGGCATGCGACAACAATGCCAACTGTGATATGGATCAGAACTCTATGAGAGGTTCAATAATGAACACACACAATTGAACTTGGGCCAAAGTTCCTTTGAAAAATGAAAACCCTGGTATGTTAGAATTTGCATTGATCACAACACATGTTGCTGTAGATACGATGTAGAATTTGAGTATTATTATGATACATATAGACATATACTTTATGATTTGCATACTAACATTGTGCAAGACTACCCATCATTACATCCACCGAATGCATCCATAGAATTTATCCATAGCATCACGTGTCTAAGACTTGAAGGACACAAATATTATAAAAAATCATGTTTATATGGGACATGTTCCAGGTGCAGTGGATTTTCATTATTGAGCCATTGCATCCATGAAAGTGGGGAGCACAAATTTGGGAGGATGACAGTAGAAATGTAGAACTTCAAGTACGTAACATATCAAGCGGACAGTGTGAAGGAAAGCAAAAAAAATGCATTGGTGAAGTCATAGGTAATATAAGTTTGCATACTTTCATAATGTACATGTTGAATTTATACATATATATTCAGATTTTAAATGTCACATTGTAATAATGCCCTTGGTTTTGTGGCACCAAGTACAATTTTTTTGATTTCATGAAGGAATTATACAAAAAGATCGAACAATATGTACAACATGTCCATGCAGCAGATGGCAAGATGAACAATACAGACAATGTAGGGACACCTTCCCTAATGGCACAATATTGTCGGTTGTGGAATTTGCTGAAAACTACACCCTGCATCCACATAATGATATTTAAATTCAATACTACCATTCATACCAAGTTAGCATAATGGTCTATATCACATATATGCATGCACTAGAGAGAAGCAATGAAAGGAGGATAAGATTGAAAGAGACCAACTTCTACATCAATGTTGATAGGTGCCATGACCTGCATTATGTGCACCATTGCTTTAGAATTTTCTATGATCAGTTGAATGAGAGAGATATACATATGGATCAACATTCAGTATGGTCAGATGGTTGCGCGAGCCAATTCAAAAATGCACGTGTATTCCAGTGGTTGAGTATTTTGCACAAGACTTATGATGAGCCACATATAAGGAACTATTTTGAGACCGGGAATGGAAAGGGAGAGCATTATGGTGCTGGAGCATGTATGAAAACTTCCCTACGAAGGGAAGAGATGAGGTGCATGAAAAACCCTCATATCCAGGATGTAGAATCCATAATTCAATGGTGCTCTGCAAAAATGTCAGGTCGATCCACAGAGAAACACACACCAACAGGTAGAGGACATGTTGTCCGAATATTCTGGCAAGTGGTTGATATAGATCAATCACATTCTTATAGTTGTAGTACTGTACAAGGGACTCATGTATTTCATTTGATTCGAAGCTCAAACAACCCCTTATTTGAAATATGGACACAAAAACTCACGTGTAGTTGTTGAAACAATCCATTTAGAGGAAGGCCGGTCTTCTATTTCGAACGACTATGATCATATATATGATATTGTATAGCTAGGTAAATATTTCTGCATTCATATCTTGGTTCCCTTATTTTTTTTAAATTAACCATCTTCTCAAACCACTACTTGTTGGAATTTGACCGTAAAATGCATTTTTGTAGGAAACATCTACGCAGTTGTCACCCCGACAGACAATGCAATTGGCATGAATTATTGGTTGGCACGATGCATCTAGGGGAATCAAACCCTCCTCGCATCATTAAGTGATAGTGAAGGCATTACCTTTCCGACTGGATCGATGGTTGTTCAGGGAGAATATATTACAATGGATGGAAAGGAACCAAAGATAAATGGATATGTATACATGGATTAAAGACCAGGTTCATAGGTGTATCACTTTACACACTCGATCGTGTTGAGATATTGTAACTTCTAAGAATATTATATTTGTACTTTATTATTCTAGAGATGTTTCATTCCTTTGTATAGATCTTATTGTATATCTGGAGATGTTTATTCCTTCGACGAAATGTGGTAACTTGCGTTATTAGACTTCCCTAGTGGGGTCGGCCCAGAGTTAGTTGTATGGGGTGTTTAAGTCCCCTACTGGGGTTGGCCCAGTCAGCTTTATGTTGAGTTGTTAATTTGGGGCTGACCTAGTTAAGGTTAAAAGACAAGTGAAGTAGTGTATAAATAGAGGAGGTGTGTTTCTCATTTAACAAACTCATTCACTCACTTGTGATTGGTGCATAGGAGAGGGAGAGATCTGCAAAGGAGGATAAGTGTTAGGAACCCATGTCTTACTTTGTTAGTATATTGTTGTTGGATGCATATGCTTTGTAAGTCGTCCTGTAGTTTTGTTGATCCATAGTTTGTATTGGCGCCTAGACTTAGCCCATGGTTTGTATTGATGCATAGTATTGACCCATGGTATTGGTGCCTAGACTTAGTCTATAAGTGTGTGTTGAGGCCTATGAAGGCATCGTGAAGTTAATTGTATTGAGCTTGCTCAAAGGAGGTTTCCCCCTCGAAGTGGCCTGTGATCAATATAAAAGTGATTCTGAGTTCTGTTATTTCTGATATCTCGTGTATTTGCATTAATTAATTATTGTAGGTTCATCACATCTGGTATCAGAGCACTTTCTTGGGCTTGCTGGGTGAAATTTTCGTCAATTTTTTTTTCGCATCTGTTGCAGGTTCGAATTTGGGAATAATCCCTATCCGCTTAACTATGGGAAGTACTTGGGCATAAGCCCTAAAACTCATTGTGAGGAGTACCACAGGAACCCCGAAGTAGTTGGCCCATTGAGAGGACCTGCCAGCGAAAAGGGAAACAACCCCTACCTGATTGACTAGTTCCCACCCGTGAGGTAAACCAAGAGCTATCGTTTGTGGCAAAGCGGTTATCAGTTTTACTTGAGCCGTGGAGTGAGGGGTACTACCCCAATACGCAAGCCGTCAGACAACATTGGTGGCTGAGTGAAACCCATGAACTGTTAGGAAGCCGCACATACCTGGGGTCCATATCTATTTTCAGCTGAACTGTTGTCGATCACTGCTACGCTGTTTCAGATCCAGCCATTCAGATCCATTCTGAAAGCCGTTCCAGATCCGCCGTTTCAGATCTATTTCAGATCCAGCCGTTTTCACTCCATTCGGCGCCGTTTCAGATCCCTATGTTTCTGCTCACTTCCGGGCCGTTGTAGATATATCTGTTCAGATCCCTTCCGAGCTATAGCCGCTCCATTCTGGAAAAAAAAAAAAAAAAAAAAAAAAAAAATCCTCCGTTTCCCTTGAAACTTCTCTGACACCCTTGCAATCCTATTTACAGAAAAAAAAAACCTCTGTTTCCCTTGAAACTTCTCTGACACCCTTGCAATCCTATTCTGCATATTTCATTCTTGAGGACCCTATCCCACATTCCACTTCCCAACACCCGAAATCTCACATTTGTCTATTTTTAGGGCTTTCCATAACTTCTTCGATTTTCACCCGATCGCCTTCAAATTTTACTACAGAGTTCCTTTTCTAATTCTGCTTCTTTGTCCGTCTCTACCAAATTTGCTCATTCTTTCACCCTGCTTTTGAAATCCCCCTTTTCTGCTTTCCCGTCCTTTCGACATTGTCCAAAATCTAGTCAAACCCCAATTACCCATCAGATTTTTTCCCCAATCCAAATTTCCCTTTACTAAATCAGCTTCTGTTTGTGTTTTTCTACCCATCCCCCCCCCAAAAAAAAACAAAAAAAACCTTGGTTATGGTTATCACCCATGCAGGAGCACACACCATGGAGGAAGCACTTGTAGCCATCCAAACCAAACTCCAAGATTTGGATGAAAAATTTCTCAGCCTCCATCTTCAGTATTCAACCATGAACAATAACCGACAGCCAGAATCTTTTGTAGCCATCGGGTTCTCTTCTTCCAGCAATTTTCGTGGGCCGAAGCTTGATTTTTCTTGCTTCAATGGTACTGATCCGACTTGATGGAATTACCGAGCAGAACAATATTTCAGTCTACATAATACTTTTGATGTTCAGAAAGTTCCACTTGCATCCTTTCATTTGGAACAAGAATCCCTTCAATGGTACCGTTGGTACATCAAAGCTCATCCCGAGCCAAACTGGATAGATTTTTGACAACTCCTTTTGCCACGATTTGGTCCTAGTGCTTTTGATGACTTCACAGGAGCACTCACTAAACTTCACCAAATGGGCATAGTGAGAGAGTATCAGACAAAATTTGAGAAATTGGCCAATCACACAGAAGGATTGTCTGATGAATTCTACAGGAGTTGTTTTATCAGTGGTCTCAAGGATGAAATCCTCTCAGAGGTCAAAATGTTCTGTCCCAACACAATGATGGAAGTCCTAGGGTTGGCTAAGTTGGCAGAGGACAAGATCGAAGCTCAACAACGCTCCAAACCCACCTTTGTTCCCTTTAGAAATATGGGTTCCCAACGACCTCCCATCATGCTTGCTCCTCAACCAACTCCTATCAAGCATTTGTCTGAAACAGAGATGCAGGCATGCCGAGAAAAAGGGCTTTGTTGTAATTGTGATGAGAAATTCACTCAGGGACATAGATGTCTTCAACAAAAGCTCTATCTCTTGGATGTGGATTCTCCGCCAGCCTCAGAACTTGGTGAAGAAGCTACAAATACAGTAGATGATCAGGTCAACATTCAACACCCGCCTGTTGACACCCCATCTCAGGACGACCCACCCGAGATCTCTCTCCATGCTGTAACCGGCGTCACCACCCCACAAACAATGCAGGTCAGGGGATACTTCAAGAAGCTCCCTCTTACCATACTCATTGATTCTGGTAGCACTCATAACTTCATTGACCCTCGAATTGCCAAACAGGCTGATTGTTTTGTCCATCCTTGCTCCAACTTTGAAGTCATGGTTGCCAATGGGGGCACCTTACCTTGCAAGGGGAAGTGTCACAATGTGCGTATCTCTATGGAAGATTATAACCTACGCTCTGACATGTTTTCCTTGTCCTTAGGCGGATGTGATGTGGTTTTGGGCGTTCAATGGTTACGCACACTTGGCCCCATCTTATGGGATTTTGCTGAACTTTGGATGCAGTTTTCAGCCAATGGGACACAACACAAAATTATGGGCTTACAACGAGGGTCTCTCTGCATCATCATTTCACGTCGCCTGGAAAAGATCCTTAAGAAGAATTCACATGGTGTCATTGCTCATCTCGATTCCCTTCAGATGCACCCACCAATGGTCTCCACTACTTCCTTGGATAGATATGCAGGTGTCTTTGTTGCACCAGTGGGCTTGCTGCCTTCACGAGCGGTAAGCATTTAGCCGCATCTACATCTCAGCAGTACATGATGGCTATTTTACATACAGTATAGAAGTGGTAGCCATCCCTATTGGGGAATGATTTCTGCATCAAGATTGATCTCCAGAGTCTAGAAACTTTCCTGGAACAACGGGTCTCCTCCCCAGCACAGCTGAAATGGGTTATCCAACTCATGGGTTATGACTATGCGACCACTTACTAGAAGGGTAAGGACAATATGGTGGAAGATGCTCCTCCTCGCACATTTGATGACCTAGTTTCTCTTACAGCTATTTCTCTGTTTGTTCCAAATTGGTTGCAATCTGTTCACCAGAGCTATCTCTTCTATGAACTCCATGCTTCTTCATCAGTAGGGCACTCTGGGTTCCTCAAAACGTATGACCAGGAACAATGTAACTTCTTTTGGCAGGGACTCAAAAGGACAATTCAACGGATGGTGGTTGACTGTGATACTTTCCAGGTCAACAAGGGTGAAACGACCCTCCTTTCGGGACTGCTCGAACCCTTGCCCATCCCTTTACAGATTTGGACAACTATTTCTATGGATTTCCTAGAAGTGCTATAGTGGTATAGTACCGCATCTCAAAGGACACCATATGAAGCAGTCTCTAGACAGGAACCACCAGTTCTTCTTCCATACACCTTCAGCATCTCCCCAGTTCAGGCAATTGACTCAATTCTTCGAAACCGTGATCAACTTTTTCTCATTCTGCAGGACAATTTTCACATGGCAAGAATTCGACTGAAACAACAAGCCGATTAGCACCGTTCTGAGTGCACTTTTCACATCGCTGATATGGTTCTTCTTTGTCTACAACCTTCCACGCAATCCTCCCTGAAACTCCAAAGGCGCTAGTGGCTCGGAATGCAACCCGAGGATGCTACAGGGGACCCACTCCTTCAGATTCTGCATCAATTTCCACATCTAAAGCTTTGAGGACAAAGATTTTTCTAAGGGAGAGGGGATGTTAGGAATCCATGTCTTACTTTGTTAGTATATTATTGTTGGACGCATATGCTTTGTAAGTCATCCCATAGTTTTGTTGATCCATAGTTTGTATTGGCCCATGGTTTTGACTCATAGTATTGGTGCCTAGACTTAGCCCATGGTTTGTATTGACACATAGTATTGACCCATGGTATTGGTGCATAGACTTAGTATATAAGTGTGTGTTGAGGCCTATGAAGGCACCGTGAAGTTAATTGTATTGAGCTTGCTCAAAGGAGGTTGCCCCCTCGAAGTGGCCTGTGATCAATATAAAAGTGATTCCGAGTTCTGTTATTTTTGATATCTCGTGTATTTGCATTAATTAATTATTGCAGGTTCATCACAATAAGGAGCTCATGTTTGGGGATACATCTTTGTATTTGTTGATCATCTATATTGAGGAAGCATTGTTGGGTTTTCTACCCCATAAGGGTTTCCTAGGATAAATTGTGTCTCTTGTGTTTATGTTATGCTTGTTGTTCTTTCAGTGATCCTATATATGCTATTGTTGTGAAATTGAATGTAATAATGATGTTATCCATCTTATCATATTGAATCTTAACATGGTATCGGAGCTAGCTTGAAGGAAGGAAATGTATGGCACTTACGACACTTGTCTCACTTGCGACAATTTGAAAGTTAGGCTTTTGTATAGAAAAAACCTAGTCATTGTGGAACTTTCGCAATAAATCCATTTTGGCAAAGGTTCAGGATCTGAAACTTTTACAGGATGAATATAACATCCCCTTGTACCTTTTTTCCGAAGCTCAGCCTCAAATTCATTGTACTTTGTGATTTATGATCCGTACAAGTTAGGGTTTCTGACTCTTCCAGAATGTAGTCCTAAACAGGTGACCTAGGGAAAAAGGTCATATCTCGGGCTAGGAAGATCCAAATGAAATTATGTAAAAAGTGGAAGTTAGGGAATGGAATTTAGTTTGATAGGTCCGCTTTTCAGAGGCCGAAGTTGAAACAGTGACACATGGAACTCCGTACAAGTTCTCTATGTTGTTTCATCCCATAAACAGGTCATGTTGCGACACTTGGAATAAATATCTCTCAGTGAATCCATTAAAGCTCAGATCTATGGGGTTGGAAATATGATAGGTCAAGCTACCACAGACCTAAGTTTCAGACCCTGCAGATCTGAAATTTCATAGATGCACCAAAAATAATACGACACATATGAAATGGCTCAACGGAGGAAATCTAAGAAGAGGAGGAAGAAGCTCTCAATTAGGGTTTTTCAATTTTAGGTTCGAAAGGACCTGATACAATGTTGGAGACACCTAATACAACATTGGAAGCTTTGATAATGGATTTTGAATCCATTCATCATAGATATTGATCCTCCATCAAAATGTTGTGGGAGGAAGGAGATTGAAAATTAGGGTTTCCAAGTAAGAAGAAACCCTAGCAAAGTTGGGAGACTCATAGGGAAGCAATAAAGGAGGTTTAAATGGCATTGATATTTATCATCCTAGCACCACCTATACAATATGTTTTACAAGTAATCTACCTTGGATGGTTAGGTTTTTATCCCTATAGCGAAGACTAATTGTTAGGTATGACTTGAGAAGACACAAGTATGTTTTGAAATCTGATTCTTGATTAAGTTCATAATATGTTTGTCTTCATGTTATTGAGGTTAGTACAATTATGATTGGTTGATAATGAATGCATGTGAGTGATAGAATACATTCATTGATTAGGTTTATGACACTTATGATTGTACTAATGCACCTGTGAGGATGATGTTTTCTGCTAACAAGACACAAGTACATCAAGAAAGACAAATCAAGTTCTATGACCATGATGACATGAATACAAAGACTAATCCATAGTCTTTGACCACATAAGAGCTCTAATTATGAGGTATGTATGACTTTGTTCTACTATGCTTAACTTATGAGATATGCAGGTTCTAGCACAATGTCTCTAAATCATTGAAGAGAACAAAGAAGATATTGTTTGGGTATGTTAAGACATAACCAAGCATGATAATCCAGGTATGTTTTCCTATATCAAGTTACAATCCTACTTTGTGTTAGGATCTTAGGTAAGTATACCTGTGTATGAAATGATCATGACCATACATACTTAAGATTATTTAGAATCATAATGTTTTGATAGTATTGAGACTATACTAATGAATGTATGATTATGCATGAGATCATGAGGATGACACTAGTGCACACTTGAGCATGCATAGTGGTCCAAGATGGATAGAAGTTCAAAGACATATAATGATGCTATCATAAAATAGAGATCAACCGGGAGGCAACCACACAAACATAAAAGATAAGTATTTGAGTTGTTATTTGAATCTATGAATAGTTAATGATATTGCTCGTAATAGTTGTATGCATATTTGTATTCCTAAAATATATCATGCATAGTGTATAGCATTGAACAGTATACTACTAATATGCATATGATGGGGTAAGTTGGACAAACATTCCATTGTTGCTTGTCTAGAATGAAACCTCTTTGCTGACATGCTTAGAGCTGTGCACGCTCTTGATAGTATGTTCTGGTAGAGATGGAAGGCATGTAGATAACCACTGTATGCATACATGATATGGAAAAGTGTTGTGCCAAAGTATTGGTCAAGATAGTTGCATGACTATGTGAATCATATCAGTATGCATAATAGGTTATGTCAACATGATTTGATGATTATGAAGTGTTACTAATCATATGATTAAATTTGATTTGTAGGAAAGATCATGTGCTATGATCTACAAAAGAAGGATGATGAACACCTGTTCCAAAGAACAAGTGATGGATGTTCAATAAAGAAGACTTACAAATCAAACATACTATAGAAGGCTCGTGGCTAGAAGATTATCTTAGAAAGAGGAAGAGGATCATGACGAGAAGTTTGCTCCAAGTGGCTAGATAAGACCGTTCTCTTAAATGGTGTAATTGAAGAAGAAGTGCGAATCAAGAAAACTCCCGGGATTCAATTGAAGAAAGCTCTGTACGGGTACCCAGGATCGATAGTCATATGATGAGCTTAATGATCACCATGGGTGATGCGGATTTCAAACTTTGCTACAAGGTTGAAGATGGTGTCTATATATAGATGAAATTCTTCTCTTTGATGGATGCAAGAAGGAACTCACCACAGAGTTCGAATGATCTTGAGGCTCATATCAGTAGACCCATCTGACGAGAGATGGAATAGATAGATATTCAGAAGATCATTCAATGCAGAGTGTGAATGATGTTCAGTCATAGAGGGAGAATTGATAGCTTCTTGACAAGCTTGGGATTTACCAAAAGCAAAGCTGATCCTAACCTTTACCTTAAGGTTATGGATGATGTACCCGTCATTGTATGTGGATGATCTCTTTTTGACAGGGAATGAGAAACAGATCATGGAAAGCAAGAAGAAGCTAGCTCTCGATTGATGCATTACTTCCTAGGTTTGGAAGTATAACAAGGCCCAGAAGGAATATTTCTCAACCAGGGAAAGTATGCTGTGGAAATCTTGAGAATATTTGATATGTTGGAATGTAAATCCATGACCACTCTCATGGATTCCAAATTGAAGATGTTAGCTGATGACTCATCAGAGTTAGTGGATGTGACTCTGTACAGACAAATTATTGGGTCATTGACATATTTGACCAATACCAGGCTAGATATATGCTTTGCTGTGAACACCTTGAGTCAGTATCTAGTGGAACCTAGGCATGTTCACCTGATAGCTTCAAAGCATGTGATGAGGTACCTAAAGGGTACGATAGAATTTGGTCTATGTTATCTTGGAGATCATGACTTCAGATTGTATGGATACACAAATGCTAACTCAGAAGGAAGTGTATCAGACAGAAAAAGAACATCGGGAGGATACTATTGTTTGGAATCTGCTATGATCTTGTGGTTTAGTAGGAAGCAGTCTAGTGTGGCTCTCAGCACAGCTGAATTGGAATATATATAGCTGCTTGCTTTGCTAGTTGTGAAGCAATATGGCTTCGAAAGTTGTTATCAGGATTGTTTGACTTAGAGATGGACCCCACTGTGATCTTGTGTGACAACTAGAGTTGTATCAAGATGACAGAGAATCCTGTGTTCCATGATAAGTCAAAGCACATAGAGATCCGATATTTTTATATACGGGATATGGTGTAGAAAGGAGCTCTCAAGCTCGAGTATGTGAGCACTAACGAACAAGTTGCTGATATATTGACCAAAACTATGTCTCGAGTAAAGTTTGATTATTTTCGAGACAAGCTTGGTGTAGCTCAGAAGGACCCTCCTCGAAAGGCGGAGTGATATGGTCGCTGATATCGACGGTAAGGTCGATGATGAGGATACTTGTATTGATGATGTGGATACTTGTATCGATGATGAGGATACTTGTATTGATGATATGGATACTTGTATTGATGATGAGGATACTTGTATTGATGATGTGGATACTTGTATCGATGATGAGGATACATGTATCGATGATGAGGTTACGTGTTCCGACGATGAGGTTGATGATGAGGTTACTTGTCCCGACGATGAGGTCGATGATATCAATGATAAGGTTTATAAGTGGTCCTAAGACTTGGTCTAAGTTGACGAGGGGATTGTATCATCCCCGGAATTCGATCCCTTAATTGATCCGTAGATATATGTATCCGAGAAGTGGTCCCTAGTGGGCGAGAGGGATTGTATCATCCCTGGACTTCGGTCCCTGAATTGATCCGTAGACATATGTCTCCGAAAAGTGGTCCTTAGACTTTGTCTAAGTGTACATGATAGGACTGCATCGTCCTTGAACAGTTGGTTCAAAATGTACGTTATAGGACTCATCGTCCCTGAACAGTTGGTTCAAAATGTACATGATAGGATTGCATCGTCCCTGAATAGTTGGTTCAAAATGTATGTGATAGGACTGCATCATCCCTGAACAGTTGGTTCAAAATGTACGTGATAGGACTACATCGTCCCTGAATAGTTAGTTCAAAATGTACGTGATAGGACTGCATCGTCCCTGAACAGTTAGTTCAAAATGTACGTGATAGGACTGCATCGTCCATAGACATGAGAGGTGTCTTAAATTGACCAGGATTGATCATCCTGTAAAGTAGATCTGGACTGCATCATCCATAGAAATGAGAGGTGTCTTAAATTGATAAGGATCGATCATCCTTAGACAGTGATCCCATAATTCTGAAAGGATAGTCTTAAATGCTGATCCTTGGATTGTGGTGGGATTGATCATCCCTAGACGGTGATCCCGTAATTCCAAAAGGAAGGATAGTATTAAATATTGATCCTTAGACTAGAATCCTGTAATTCCTAAAGGAAGGATTGTCTAAGATGTGAGTAGTGGACAAGGATCCCGTAATTCTGAAAGGAAGGATCGTCCAAGTGTGGTAGCTCCGTAAAGACTGGATCCCATAATTCTGAAAGGAAGGATTGTCTGAGCACCACCAATGTTGATGGACTAGAGTCTCATAATTCCGAAAGGAAGGATTGCCCATGATCTCATAATTCTGAAAGGAAGGATCACCAGAGTTGATGGACTAGAATCCCGTAATTTCGAAAGGAAGGATTGTCCATGATCCTGTAATTCCGAAAGGAAGGATCACTAGAGTTGATGGACTAGAGTCCCATAATTACTAAAGGAAGGAATGTCCATGATCCCGTAATTCTGAAAGGAAGGATTGTCCATGATCTCGTAATTCCGAAAGGAAGGATCACCAGAGTTGATGGACTAGAGTCTCGTAATTCCGAAAGGAAGGACTGTCCATGATCCCGTAATTATGAAAGGAAGGATCACCAGATTCGATGGACTAGAATCTCATAATTCCGAAAGGAAGGATTGTCCATGATCCCATAATTCTGAAAGCAAGGATCATGTGTATTGCAGAGTATGATGCGATGATGATATTGTTGATCGAGATGATCCAGATGATGATACTATTGATCAAGATGATCCAGATGATGCTGTTGATCGAGATGATCTAGATGATGATGTTGATCGAGATGATCTAGATGATGATACTGTTGATCGAGATGATACAGATGATGATGTTGATCGAGATGATCGAGATGATGATGTTGATTGATATGATCCATATGTTGATGTTGATCAAGATGATCCAAATGATGATGCTGTCGATCGAGAAGATCCATATGATGATATTGTTGTAGTTGTTCGGATGCCGCAGAAGATGAAGACTCAATACTGAAGAAGTTGATGTTCCAGTATTAAATATCTTGAAGATGTTCTAGTAACTGTTTGAGTTACTGATGATGTATGAAGAAATATTCCAATGATTTATAGATGTATCATGTATCATGTATTTGATGACTCCTTGCTCTTGCAGATATTGTTATAATATCCTTCTCGTTAAGGGGGAGTGTTGAGATATTGTAACTTCTAAGAATATTATATTTGTACTTTATTATTCTCGAGATGTTTCATTCCTCCATAGATATCTTATTGTATACCTAAAGATGTTTATTCCTATGACAGAATGTGGTAACTTGGGTTATTAGACTTCCCTGGTGGGGTCGACCCAGAGTCAATTGTATGGGGTGTTTAAGTCCCCTACTGGGGTCGGCCCAGTCAGCATTATGTTGAGTGGTTAATTTGGGGCTGACCTAGTTAAGGTTAAAATACAAGTGAAGTAGTGTATAAATAGAGGAGGTGTGTTTCTCATTTAACACACTCATTCACTCACTTGTGATTGATGCATAGGAGAAGGAGAGATATGCAAAGGAGGAGAAGGAGCTCATGTTTGGGGATTAAATCTTTGTATTTGTTGATCATCTATCTTGAGGAAGCTTTGCTGGGTTTTCTACCCCATGAGGGTTTCCTAGGATAAATTGTGTCTCTTGTGTTTATGTTGTGCTTGTTGTTCTTTCAGTGATCCTGTATATGCTATTGTTGTGAAATTGAATGTAATACTAATGTTATCCATCTTAGCATATTGAATCTTAACAGATCATTGGTACAAACATCCAACTACAAAAAATGTCAACGAAGTCATCAAACAAGGTACGCTACTTTCTACCTCATGCATAGCACGAGAGATTGTTTGAGACAATAAAATGATGACAGGATCCAGAAGGCCTAATTGGTTGAGGTACATAGTATAGTCATGTAATTATTTATTCATGCATGTCTAATGCTATTCATGTTAGATAGTTTATTTCATGTTATGTTAGATAGTTTATTCCATGTTATATATATCTTGTTATCTTATATTGGTTATTTGATGTTTAAGTTATGTTTAAGTTAATATTAAAATACATTGATGGTTTACACCATTATATGTTTAACACCAATCACTCCAATTCAAGTTTCCATCCCTTTAGTAAAAATTCACATGCATAAACAAGATTTGAAAAATCATCTTATATAGAATATATATAATGGAAGAGAGCACTCCAAGGAATATTTACAAAATGAATGCGTGTTGTGTTGTGATGTGATGTTTGGAAATACTCTCTCCTTCCTCTATATATATGAGAGGTAAGGGAATCCAACAATGTAACTCAAGTCAACTAATCCTTATAAATAAATCTTACTAAACATAATTAATTCACACACTAGCGAAGTGCTCCTCTTGTAGAGTACAAGTGTCAAGATCCAATTATGATCTCCTGCACAATAGGGACTCAAGATGATGTAAATATGTAAGGAAATATCATCAATCCCTCTCCAATCCTCCAAAAAGGAAAATCTGGCACCACATGCTATCTAGGGATTGTGTCCCTCCTTTGCAATACAAAGTGATCCTCATATCTTGTAGGGTATTATCCCACCAAGTGAATACTCCATGTGGCCATCATGCAAGGTGTCCTCCATCAAGGAAACATATCTTAACCGCTCAAGGGAATATCGCTAATACAATGATGATCTAAGGTCTAACATCCATTGAGAAAGTGATCTCAAGTGTGCATATCAATCACATACCATCTCTTGTGCTACAATCCATATCAAACCATTCAAGGGATAATCCATGGCTCTATACTTTGTAATACTCACATTATCTACAACTCTTGAATCACCCTCAACAATGTCCTCCATTAAGGAATCACACCTCTCTAATGAATAACTAGAATGTGCATGGACGAAGTCAATCTCATCATCACACCTCTCCTTTGCTATATAATTGGAAGTATCATGGATGGAAGAAACAAATGATATAAATATATTGGGTGGTACAATCACCCCTACATGCTCCTAAGGCACTAGATCAATAATGTTGGCATTCTCCCCGATCATGAGAGGAGATCCTTACACACTGAAATATCTCACAATCACACTATAAGGATTGGAAGCTAATTCTACATGTTCCTTCTAAGAAATAGAAGGCCTTACCAACCTATAATTGGGAAGTGTGAGTGTTATTAGATAAATAATTAACTTGTAAAGGCCACCCACATTGTTATGAAATAGACCCTAATATATCCTTAGAGACCTAATCTAGCCTTGGAGACCTAATCTAGCCCTAGAAACCAAAAAAAAAAATCTAGCCCTGGAAATCCTAATGTGGACTTAGAACCCTAGAGACCTGATCTAGAATCCTTATCTAGACCTAGAGACGTAATCTATCCCTAGAGACCTAATCTATCCATATAGAACCTAATCTAGCTTATAGCCCCTGATCTATCCCTAGAAACCAGACAAAAACAAATCTAGCCTTGGAAAGCCTAATGTGGACCTAGAACCTAATTTACCCTAGAGACCTGATCTAGAATCCTTATCTAGCCCTAGAGACCTAATCTAGCCTTGGAGACCTAATCTATACATATAGAACCTAATCTAGCTTATAGACCTTGATCTAGCCCTATAAAATAGAAAAAACATCTCTCCCTCGAAAGCTTAATGTGGACCTAGAACCCCAGAGGCCTGATCTAAAATACTTATCTAGCCCTAGAGACCTAATCTAGCCTTGGAGTCCTAATCTAGACATATAGAACCTAATATAGCTTGTACACCCTAATATAGCCCTAAAATCTAGACAAAAAGAAATCTAGCCCTAGAAATCGTGATGTGGACCTAGAACCCTAGAGACCTGATGTAGAATCCTTTTCTAGCCCTAGAAAACTAATCTCATCTTGGAGACCTAATCTAGAATTATAGAACCTACTCTAGCTTATAAACCCTGATCTAGCCCTAGAAGCCAGACACAAACAAATCTATCCCTGGGAATCCTAATGTGGACCTAGAACCCTAGAGACCTGATCTAGAATCCTTATATATCTCTAGAGACCTAATCTAGCCTTGGAGGGATAGTCTAGCCATAAATAACCTAATCTAGCTTATAGACCCTGCTATAGCCCTACAAACTAGACAAAAACAAATCTATCCCTGGAAATCTTGATGTGGACCTAGAACCCTAGAGACCCGATCTAGAATCCTTATTTATCCCTAGAGACTTAATCTAGCCTTGGAGACCTAATGTAGACATGCAGAACCTGATCTAGCTTATAGACCCTGATCTAGCCCTAGAAACCAGACAAAAGAAAATCTAGCCTTAGAAATCCTAATGTGGACCTAGAATGCTAGAGACCTGATTTAGAATCCTTAGCTATCCCTAGAGATGTAATCTATCCCTAGAGACCTAATCTAGCCATATAGAACTTAATCTAGCTTATAGACCCTGATCTATCCCTAGAAGCCAGACAAAAACAAATCTAGCCCTGGAAAGCCTAATATGGATCTAGAACTATAGAGACCTGATCTAGAATCCTTATCTATCCATAGAGCCTTCATCTATCCCTGGAGACCTAATCTAGACATATAGAACCTAATCTAGCTTATAGACCCTGATCTATCCCTAGAAACCAGAAAAAACAAATCTAGCCCTGGAAATCCTAATGTGGATCTAGAACCCTTATCTAGCCCTAGAGACCTAATCTAGCCCTGGGCACCTAATCTAGACATATAGAACCTAATCTAGCTTATAGACCCTGATATAGCCCTAGAAACTAGACACAAACAAATCTAGCCCTGGAAATACTAATGTGGACCTAGAACCCTAGAGACACCTGGCACCCCGTGGCCATTCAGGGACACTTTGAGAATTTTCTCTGGGGGCACGCCACCCGAATTGACGAGCGGATCGGGGTTCCGTCAACTCCCACATGTGCATATGGTCATTGTGGATGTGTTCACGATGGTCACAGTCGCTTGGGAGACTTCGGTTCAAATTTGACCCCTTGTGCAATTTGAAATGACCTTCACTGAGAACAACTATAGTTCCGGATATGGCACAATAACACCATTTTTGGGTGATTGCGTCATGGTAGAGGGTCCCCCAGTTGGAACCCGACGTCTCGATCCATCAGAATTGATGGATTCACGATCAGAATCATGGTTTTATGGCCACTTTTTCCTTTCACCTTGTGGCCATTCAGGGACACTTTGAGAAATTGCTTCGGGGGTACATAACCCGAACCAGCGAGCGAAACATGGTTCCATCATCTCCCACACATGCATATGGCCATTGTGGATGTTTTCACAATGGCCACGGTCACCCTGGATCCTTCGGTTCAAAATTCCCCCCCTTGTGCAAAATTGGCATGGCCTTCACTGAGCAAAGCCCTAGTTTTAGAGATGGCAGAATAGCACCGTTTTCGGGCAATTGAGTCACGATCGGGGGGTTCCCCTAGCTGAAAAATGGTGCCTTGAATCCATCGGAATTGACGTCTTCATGACTATAGTCACATTTTTGGTTCTATGGCCATTTTGCATGTCACCTCGTGGTCGTTCAGGGACACTTTGACAATTTTCTTCGGAGGCACGAAACCTGAATCGACAAGTAGAACAGGGTTCTGTTAGCTACTGCACTCCCATATGTCCATTGTGGATGTGTTTATGATGACCATGGTTTCCCAGGAGCATTCAGTTCAAAATTGACCCCCTTGTGCAAAATTGGCATGGCCTTCACTAAGCAAAACCCTAATTGTAGAGATGGAACAATAGCACCATTTTCGGGCGATTGATTCATGGTGGGGGGTCCCCTAGCTGAAAACCAACGTATCAAATCCATCGGAATTGATGGCTTCATGATCGGAGTCATGATTTTGGTTCTATGGCCATTTTTTCCTGGCACCCCGTGGCCATTCATGGACACTTTGAGAATTTGCTACAGGGGCAAAAAACTAAAACCAACGAGTAAAATGAGGTTCCATCAACTCCTAAATGTGCATATTTCCATTGTGGATGTGTTCACGATGGCCATAGTCACCCGGGAGCCTTCAGTTCAAAATTGACCCTCTTATGCAAAATTGGCATGGCCTTCATTGTGCCAAACCCTAGTTCCGAAGATGGCACAGTAGCACCATTTTTGGGCAATTGAGTCACGGTGGGGGGAGGGGCCCTAGCTGAAACTCGGCATCCAAAATCCATTGGAATCGATGGATTCGTGACCGGAGTCAAGATTTTGGTTCTATGGCCATTTTTTCTTGACACCCATGGTCGTTTAGGGACACTTTTAGAATTTTCTCAAGGGGCACGTAACTCAAACCGGAAAGCGGAATGAGGTTCCGTCAAATCTCGTGCATATGGCCATTGTGGATGTGTTCATAATGGCCATGGTCGCCCGGGAGCTTTTGGTTCAAAATTGACCCCCTTGTGCAAAATTCTCTAGCCCTTCATTGAGCAAAACCCTAGTTCTGGAGCTGGCACAATAGCACTATTTTAGGGCGATTGAGTCACAACGGGGGAGGGTCCCCTAGCTGAAACCCGACGTCCCGAATCCATCTGAATCGATGGATTTGCGATTGGAGTTGCGATTTTGGTTCTATGACCATTTTTGCCTAGCACCCCATGGTCATTCAGGGACATTTTGAGAATTTGCTCCGGGGGCACATAAGTCATACCGACGAGCAAAATGTGGTTCCTTCAACTCCCACATGTGCATATGGCCATTTTGGATGTGTTAGTGATGGCCATGGTCTCCCAATATACCTTAGTTCAAAATTGACCCCCTTGTGCAAAATTGGAATGGCCTTCACTAAGCAAAACCCTAGTTCCGGAGATGGCACAATAGCACCATTTCCGAGCGATTGAGTTATGGTGGGGGGGTTCCCCTAGCTGAAACACGACGTCCCAAAAACATCAGAATCATTGGCTTCACGACTAAAGTCACTGTTTTGGTTTTATGGCCATTTTTTCCTAGAAGCCCGTGGCCATTCATGGACACTTTGAGAATTTGCTCTGGGGGCATGGAACTCAAACAGACGAGTGGAACAGGGTTCCGTCAAATCCCACACATCGATATGGACATTGTGGATTTGTTCATGATGGCCATGGTCACCTGTGAGCCTTTGGTTCAAAATTTACCCCCTTGTGCAAACTTCTCAATGGCTTGATAGAGCAAATCGATAGTTTTAGATATGGCACAATAGCACTGTTTCCAGGAGATTGAGTCACGGTGGGGGGGTTCCCTAGCTGAAACCCGACGTCTCAAATCCATCAGAATCAACGGCTTCACAACTAGAGTCACAATTTGGGTTCTATGGCCATTTTTTCCTGGCACCTCGTGGTCGTTCAGGGCCACTTTGAGAATTTGCTCCAGGGGCATGGAACCCAAATGGATGAGCGGAACAGGATTCCGTCAGCTCCCACATGTGCATATGGCCATTGTGGATGTGTTCACGATGGGAACAGTCGTTCGGGAGCCTTCGGTTCAAAATTGACCCCCTTGTGCAAAATTGGCACGGCCTTCACCGAGCAAAACCCTAGTTCCAGATATGGCACAATAGCACCGTTTCTGAGCAATTATGTCATGGTGGGGGGGTCCCCTAGATGAAACCCGATGTACTGAATCCATTGGAATCAATGGATTCACAACCAGAGTCATGATTTTGGTTCTATGGCCATTTTTTCCTAGAACCCTATGGCCATTCAGGGACATTTTGAGAATTTGTTCTGGGGTCATGGAACCCAAACCAACAAGCGGAATGGGGTTCCATCAGCTCCCACATGTGCATATGTCCATTGTGGATGTGTTCACGATGGCCACGATCGCCTAGGAGCCTTCGGTTCAAAATTGACCCCCTTGTGCAAAATTGGCATGGCCTTTTGCAAGCTAGGGTTTGTTTATTGTGTATATTCATGGTCTTATGTGTGTATGTATGTGTAGATATTTGTATATGAGCATGTCCTTTTTCCATGTATTTTTTTTGTTTTTAATTTTTTGTGGAAATGTGCATGCATTTTTGTGTGCACCATGAAAAGTTGGAAATGTTGATATATTTGGTGTGTGCAATTAATTTATCCAAATTAATAATGCACATTGTTTGTAATAATTCAAAATATTTGAAAGTGATATTTAGGTGTGTAATTGTGTTTGAAAATATGATGTTTGTTATATTATACTGATATTTGTATGGTTTTCTTTGTGCAAGTGTGTGTGTAAATCTTTGTCTATATGTTTTTTTTAACATGTAATTTTTTTTATATGTGCATGTATTTTTTGTATGTTTATGTATAAATATTTTTATGTGTGTAGGTTTTTGTATTGTAAATCTATATGTATGTGTATATCTTTAATATGTGTGCAAATATAATTATGTGCATATCACTTCTGTGTTTGTGTGTAAATGATGTATATATGTAGGGGTGGTAGGTACAAAGGATTCTCACTGATCCAAAGAGAACTTAATAAATAAAAATATCATGGGGTCTAAGGAATGCTTCAAACAATAAAGTAGAGACTTTAATGCTCTTTGTCAAGAGATCGAGATCAAATTTTCATCAAACATAAGGAACCGTTTGGTATTTGGGGACTTTGCCATTATCATTCATCACTTACACTACAATTCCATATCCAATGACAACTCTTTGGAAAAAAATGTCAAAAAAATAAGGATCAAAATCCACTATTTCAAATAATTTCATTTTGTTCACATCTTACCCTCCTTAAACACTCCTTGAACATTTAAAAGGATCAATTGGTTAACCTTGCCACAATGTTAGGTGAAGGTGGATATAGGAAATGGGGTCGATTATATCCTCTACATCCCTTAAGTCATTAAGGTCTTATGCATGTGTTCTCAATTATGAATAGGCCACGTCTCAGAAGCATTAAATGACACAAGGAAAGGAGGCATGATGCATTAAGAAAAACCCCCTCCTTGCACATGCCCTAGTTCATGCAATCTATAGGCTATCTAGGGTTTATATACAGTATAGGGTTTATATATAAGATAGGGTTTGTGTAAGCTAGGGTTTATATACACATTGATAAGCTACAAAATTTCCCAACCATCACTAGGCATATCTTGGGCCTTGCGTCCCTATGATCTGTCTAAGGACAATGATGGGCAATGCTTTTCATTCAATTATTAGGATGTCACTAGATAACTCCACTCACAGTCACAATAGCCACACCTATTTCCCAATCCTATGTTGTGGCATGTAGTATCCATTGCTTAAACCTCCAAAGGTAAAGTATCTCCCTAGTTATCATATCAAGGGCCCCATAAAATTTCGCCAATAACTACTCAAGGTGTTGAATTTTACCATGAAACTTTCATCCCTGCATTGCGATGTATACAAACTAGTTGGATCTTATTCGAATGACATTTTACGATCAAAATACCTTTGATAATACAAAACATCCATCCTAAGAAAAACACAGTGGTAGAGGGATGTTTGTCCCTTCACAAGGATGGGGAGGTATTTTTTATATTTTTGACCACAATGATGATAGCATAGGTTTTGTAGACTTAAGTATGATCGACAAGTCCTTATTTATTGGTATATCATCAAATATTAAACATTGGTGGAAATAATTATTTTTATAGTTCTAACATTGGTTCCAAATGCTATGAACATGATCAAGTGAGTATGTTTTGTTAGAGTTCAAACAAAATATTTTTTTCAATCGACCATCCAACAATGACTATATGAGGCCACTAGAGATCAAAATTTATCTATTTCATCATAAATGAAGGAAATCATATCAAAATCCATTCAAACTCAAGCATTTGTATTAAAAGCATAATGTTGTTTATTAGGAAACTAGACACAACAAGAGACATCAAGAGACAACAAGATACAAATAGAGACAACATGCATATAAATCACAAAACTAAAAATCCATGTACATCGAAGCTACAAAACTAGTCCAAACATATAAGTTTTCTGGAAAATAGTGGAACATGGTTCCCAATGTACACATGATGGCAACTCGTGCCCTATAAAAAGTCTGGCAACTTGTGCCCTAGATCCAAAATATATGGCAAGTCGTGCCCTAGATACCAAGTACATGGAAACTGGTGCCCAAAAATGACACATCGTGGCTAATGTGCATAACATGGTCTACCAAGCATCATGCCCACCCCTGACACTCCCATGCGCATCTTCGAAATCGATCTTCCTCTTCTTGGAGCTAGCAGAATCTTGGGCCTTCTTACGTATAGGAGTAGACCATCTTTTCGGGATCTGAAACAAATGATATAATATATCATAGTTTTCAAGCATTTGTAACAGTTAACACATTTATAAAAGAATGTAGATTTCAAATCTTAAATAACTCACCACTGATGGGAGTGGGAGACGTGAGGTACGTGTCCTCCTTGATCCAGTGAGCCTCTCAACAATGCCACCCTGCAACATTTATGACAATCATTTCATTGAAAAAGTAGTAGCTTAAAATAATTCTTGTTAATGCTTCACAATATTTTCATAAATTAATTTAATTCTCATTGTGAACACCTTAGGAAATTGAGATGATTGGGATTCAGGTCTAGCAGGTGGAGCAATTGGATGGACAACTTGCTTCGGTGTAGTCATGGTGGGGGGGTATATGTAGTTAAAACAACTACATGTTCAACCACTGTAGATGTATGAATAGATGCTGCAAGAGTATGTGCCACAATAGCGGCAGGAACTGGAGAAGGCAGGGTGGAAGAGGGTATGGTGGTATGGGGTGGACGAGGATTTCATGGACGATGAACCCCTACCGACTATAAGATAGAGGGGAATGAACTATAAGGGATAAAGGAGATGTTGAGGGATTGTGGATGGGAGGGAGGTCCTAAATAGAGGGAAGAGGATGGATCCAAGGGGGGCTGTGGAAGAAAGGGGGATGCTGGATGGAAGGGGGGCGTAGACGAATAAGGGAGGATGGATGGAAGGGGGGATGTGGATGAATGGGAGAGGATATGTGGAGGGGGGAGGATAGAGAGATGGAGGAGTATAAAAGAAGGGGGGAGTGTGGATAGAGGGGGGAGGCTATATGGAAGGGAGGGGGTGGAAATATGGATGGTTTTGGATGGATGCGTGGGGGGGGGGGGGGGGGAGCGACTCATGGGAGAAGGTGGAAAAATGGGATTGAAATGGGGATGTGGAATTGTGGCACCTGCATACACATTTGTAATATCAATTTAGTAGAAAAAAATCAAAATAAACCATAGTAAGTCATAAAAAATCAAATTAAAAGTGTGCTTTTAACTACACATCATACCTGTATGCACGGTGACCCGTCGACCCCTGGCGGAGATGGATGGTCATCATAGTCTGTACATACCCGTGGACACCAAAATGCATGCACATTATGAACATATTAAACAATTAATTATTTAGGAAATCAAAATATTAAAAAATATTGTAGGAACTATCATCCTGTATGTCATAAATATAAATAAATAAATATTAGAAATGATGTAAGAAAGTAATACAAATGATGCAAAACTAAACTTAAAAATGGCAGTAACAATATTGTGTGAGGTATTGAAAATACCTCTATGTGAGGTGCTACAATTTTAGTTGTAGGTGCCATTGTTGCGTTCAGGTTGGGAGATCCTATGTTCTCCCATGTCGGCGTCTCGACTCTAAATAACTGTACATTGAAATAATAGTTTAAGTCATACACAAATAATTTAAAATTAATTTACAAATTATCAAGTGATGATTGAAAACTCATTAAAAAAGTGCTAACCTACTCCATAAAGCAACCTTTGATCGGGCCAGGTAAAGTGTGCCTGTTAACACCTAAAAAGTGTTCACTACCTCATCTACCTCATTACATGGCTCATTTGTCTATTTTTCCTACCATATTTCCCTTAAAAACCCTGAAAATCCTACTAAAAAGCCTTCAAAAGGCCAAAAATGCCTCCAAAAGGCCACAATACCCTAAAAAAAGCCTCAAAAAGGCTAAAAAACCCCTTTTTCCTCCAAAAATATCCAAAATTCCTCTAAAAATAGCAAAAACCCCCTAAAAAGGGAAGAAAAATATAAAATAATGAGGAAAAGGAGGAAAAAACCCTATACAGCTGCCCTAAACCATATGGTTCCCAAAACCATGGGCCAGCACTCCACCACCAAAAAACTATAAATAGGTGATGGAGACCCCTTATTCCATATCCACAGTCAAATACACCCTTACTCTACCAAAATATCTCTCGAAACCCTAGTTCACCATTGAACTACTTTCACCTTGAGAGCCCCTTTTGGCCCATTCCCACCATTTGGAGAAAGAGAAGGAGCATGTTGGAGCTTGGAGCAACCCTCTTGGACATTGCAAGAGCTTCACCAACCTTCACATTGGAGGTAACATTAATACAAAAGCCATTATTTACATCTTGTTTTTTCTGTTTCATGCACATGTTTAGAGTAATTTACATTTCAGTTTTAGCATAATAATTTCCATTTACTGAACTGCTACTAAGGAGTCCCTTCTCCTTAGTAGGTGCTCATTTGCACAAGCTAGGGGTAAAACCCTAGCTACAGTGCCCGCAATGGGGAAAAATATGTGGCACTGTCCCCGTCGAACTAGAAGGCCCAGCATGGCTACCACTGGTCACAGGTCTATATTGACTCTATCGTGAAGGCCCTGCACCTAAGTCT
Source organism: Larix kaempferi (assembly GCA_027924585.1). Taxonomy (NCBI): domain Eukaryota; kingdom Viridiplantae; phylum Streptophyta; class Pinopsida; order Pinales; family Pinaceae; genus Larix; species Larix kaempferi. The sequence goes on from BSBM01000143.1 coordinate 5,232,306, forward strand.
CTCTCAGGTTCAACCTGTCTCTCCACTGTACTTGCTGCTACAAATTCAACATGTCTAAGGAGTCTACATGCAATGCTCCTCATTGCCCCCTTGATCTGATCAAGTCTGTGGGGTAACTATGGTGGCTGGGGAAGGGGGTTAGGCTCATGCCTAGGAGCTAGTGGCCCTCTTAGTGGGTTCCTCCTAGCAGCAGGC